>JAJMLM010000207.1:0-128273 GCA_030569635.1 Pichia thaimueangensis | reverse complement strand
GGATAGGGCTGTGTCGATCAGTGTGTTGATGAGTGTTATTTACTTAGCGGTTGGTGTTGGTCCATTGATGAGTTCTATGATTATTAAATTAACAGGAACCAATATTTCATTATTATGGGTTTCATTGGTATTGGCCATTGTTGCCACATTATTAACATTTACATTACTAGTTGAATCCAAGAATCCGAAATCATTAGCATTGGCAAATGAAAGATACCATCAAAAATACGAAGATAGCTCGTCGTCATCAGTGAAGAGTTTCGTGAATACGATTGTAAGTTTCTTCACTCCGATAAAAAGATTATGGTTACCAAGGACTGATAATGGTTCAGTCACACCAAGAATTAATGTATTGACATTAATGTTTGTTGATGTTATGAACATGACCACTTGTTTTTCAACGATGCGTCTTTTAGTACTATATGCAGTTCTTAGATTTGGTTGGACCAGTATCGAGATTGGCTATTATATGAGTATGGCAGGATTTTGCAGGGCATTTGTGCTACTGGTAATTGCACCATCAATCAACAAGATCCTGGTTTCTAAGTTTAATTACAGAGCCAACACACATTTCATTGATAACATAGATCGTTTTTTAATTATCATCTCTATGTTTTTCTTTGTCTTAGCAACTTTGTTGGCTATGAATACAAATTCTTCAGGTGTTCTATTTTTATGTGCAATCTTAGAAAGTTTAGGAGGTATGGTTGCTCCAATTGTTCAAAGTTCGATTGCCAAATTTAGTTCTAAGGCGGAATCAGGAGAATTGTTTGGGGTCATTGCTGTTGTGAGACATTTAGAAATGCTTATATTACCTATTTTACTTTTACAGCTTTACTCCTCGACAATAGAAACGTCCCCCAAGTTATTTTTGGTTATACCCTTAATAGGATCTTCTCTTGCATGCATCACTGCCTATTTTGGTTTAAAACCAGGTGGCGAACAGACTAACATGGACATTGAATTGGAACTTGAGACCAATGGGTAGAATGGGTTATATAAAATTTAAAATAAACTTATTGTTTACTATAAAAAATATGCTAAAAACTGTAGGTAAAATTCGCGTTGTAATACAAAATGAGAGTACAAATAATAATTAGGAGTTATGAGAGAAGGGGAACTTATAGTTAGATATATAAATTTTACAGTATTTGTTTAATTCTGGAATGTATTTAAGTTTATTGTACCAGTCTGAAAGATTTGGATAATTTACAGCCTCAGGTATTATGAAAACATCACCATCCCATGGGTAACTCATCACCAGCCAGATAACCAGTACCATCTTCCTTTAATTGGTTTTCCAAAGTGAGGTATTTATCAAGTGTGCTAGCATGAAACCTTTTAATTGCCATTTTATTTATTTCAAAAGTAAAAAGGAAAACAGATAAATTGTTCTTTCATTGGAGTCAACTCTGACATCTGAAAATATATCCAGTTATGTATTTCATAATATTTTCTTGTACCCTTACTAAAAGTATATTTATAATTCTTGTCATATTTATCAGAAAGATACAATAATATTGCACCAGATTTACTAATAAGCGACTCCCCATTATCTAAGACACTTTTTAAAAGTGGAACTTTTCCAATTGGATTAATAATTAAAATCCAATCTTATTTGTTTTCACCAGCTCTTATATCGACAGAATGGATACAATAGTCTAATCCAAACAACTCAAACAAGGATATAATTTTATAACCATTTGGGGTATGAGCAATAAATAACTGTAGGTGTGGTGCTTTAAACTCGATTTTTTCAACTTGTTCTTTGGTAATTAATTGATGAATCATCTTATTGTCTAAATATATATAGAATTATCTATATATGTTTCACAATTGATCTCATTCAGTACTACTAAAAAAAGATTTAAAGATTTTACTAACTTTTTTATATTTTTTAAAAATTCCTTTGAATACGAGAATATTGTCAACACATTAAGAAAATGCTTATGTTTAATTTACCTAGAGCTGAGTAGTCGCTTAGGTACATATAAGTTTTTTTTGAATAATTTTTCAAGCCTCATCATACACAATTTTGTTTCTTAGTTACTACCTAGAATCTCATATAAATTTCATAATTTATATATAACACACAAAATCAACGAACTTCCTACCACAGGATCCCGAATAGCAGCGGACAATCGAGCTCCGAGAGCCAAGAGCCAAGGATTATCCGTTATTTTTTATATGTAACTTCTTATCTCTAGAAGCAGTCTTGGGATCAACTATCGGTGATATATATATATATATATATGCTCTTAAGATGAAGGACAGACCATGTGCACACTATCAAACTTGAAACTGTAAGAAATTGGAAATTGGTGAGAAATAAGGATGTGCCAACATGTATTAGTAAATCTACTTTAACAGTGTTACTAGTTTTCTACGCTTATTAGAAATAACAATTTTTATATCTGTAGCAACCCCGCTTTAACAAAATTCTAGTTTCCAGTCCAGAGTTTCAAGTTCATAACTCGATAGGTTGCACACATGCATTCTCATCTTGGAAGGAAAATTTTCTTTCAAAGCACAAAGCAGAGTATTATTCTGAATTTTGATGTTTTTTTATTAGCTCTTATGAAAACAGCAATAACCCACGCACCATATCTTAACCAACGTAGTGAGTTTTCACTTTCACACAAGACACAAGGCGATAATCCCTATCATATCTACCAAAATTCTTTCTAGTTTAAAATAAAAAAATCCAAAACATTCATTTTAAGAATTGCTTAATATAGTGTAAAAGTTCTTGTTTTTTGCTGAATACTTTTGAAGTTAGCCAAAAAAGTTCTATGTACATTTACTTATACAGCGACTTAGAATTCTCACTCTACACTGTGAAAATGTTTACAAAGTAAACTCTCTGATTTACTATTTTACTATAGCTTCTATGTACTCTTGATGCAGCTTTATAAATAACATGAAGAGCATATATATACTGCACTCGTTATTTATCTATGTTTACTCGTAACTACTGTATTGCACTATATTACCTTGACACATACTGCTATATCGACTAAAAGTTTAGATCTTAAAATTTCAAAAAAATAATATAGGCTTATATTGAAAATACAAAATATGTATTGACAGTGTTTGTTATTTGGTTCAAAAAATTCAAAATTAAGATAAAAGAAAGTAAAAAAAAATAAGGAGATAAGTAAAACTGTTAAAAAAAGAATTGACATCCCGATTATCAAAATTATGAATGTTCAGGGATGCGAATTGCCTGAACTATTTCAGGAATTTTATCAAGATTGTTTGACCATGTCAAAACATTTGGATAGTTTTCAGTTTCTGGCATTTTAGTAACACCACTGATCCATGGATATATAATAATATCTGCAAGTGAGAGCTTATCTCCAACCAAATAACCAGTACCGTTTTGCTTTAATCGTTTTTCCAAGACATCATATAGTTTGATAGTTTCTTCGTAAGCTTTTTTAATTGCCATTTCACTTTTTTCAGGAGCTAAGTGAGAAAACCAGAAAAGTACAGACTTCATTGGACCCAGCGCCGACATTTGGAAATAGATCCATTCATGCATTTCATAATATTCTTTAGTGCCTTGAACAAAGGAATACTTATGTTCCTTATCGTATTTATCGGAAAGATATAATAAAATTGCAGCTGATTCATTAATGACAATGGTATCTCCATTTTCAGATACAGATCTCAAGACTGGAATTTGGCCATGTAGATTGATATTTGTAAACCATTCCTGTCTAGTTTCACCGCCACGAACATCAAGCGAGTAGACGTAGTAATCTACTTTAAGCAATTCAAGTAAGATAGTAATTTTATAACCATTTGGTGATGGACCGGTAAAAAGCTCTAAGTATGGGGCCTTAAATTTGTTATTTTTGACTTGTTCTTTGGTGATGAATTGATGAACCATTTTGTATAAATTTAAATCTCTGGTAGCCTGTGCTAGCTTGATTATTTTATGATTAAGAATTATGATTATAATTATTTTTCAAACCAACTGATAAAAAAAGTCTGCATTTGAAGGAAAAGGAATCAACCTCCTTTTTATAATTGTTGAAAAATAGAAATTATGCCTACTTGAGATTGATTTGAAAGGGGAACAACAACAATAAAGATAGAAATGGTGAGAAACCCATCGGCCAATCCAATAACAACAGTGTGGTAATAGACTACTCATTCGGACTTGAAATTCGTCTACTCCGTTGTTTTGCCGGCTTTAAATCTTCGCTCGGCTTATTTCCGTTTATGGCTTTCTCCACAAAGCCATCTTAATTCCAGAACAGGAAATAAAGGGAGTCATTCCAGCTTAACCCCAGGGCATTTTGCTCATTACCCTAGGTTCATTAAAAATTATTACTTCATGTGTATATATCCTTAGAGGGAACATCATTGCCACATCTCCTGCTGCACATCACATACAAATGCAAGCTTAAGATACGGCATATCGGATTCTAGACTTGATACATCAATGAATGATTTACTTTTGGCAATTCTCCGAAGCCATCTAATTATAACATTATAGCTTTTGTATCCATAACAGAGAACTTGGGTATCACTAATTATTCAATTATAAAATAATACATTCAAGTATATAGAACCTGCATCAGCAGACTTGAATGATGCACATAATACACAACAAAAATCTACATAGATTACAGATATCCATCTAAACCAACCCAATCTAACCATTGTTGCACATCATCACCAAACATAAACGGATTTCCACCATTTACATCCACATTAAATAAACTTTTAATAACTATGACCCATTTTTTATTATTATAACGATAGAAAAGACACCATCTATTTCTGCCCAATTTAATAATTTTTTTTTCAGCTATCCAATCAGATGAAGGTGTAATATTATTTTCAATAATGGTTTGCAGTTGTCTATCTTGCATTAACGCTAATGTATGGATAAAATCCAAATCATTAGCACTCAGATTCGATTCAACTATGTGAATTCGTTCAGGAATTTGATGCATTAAAGTATCATGGTCCGGTGGTATATTTGAAATATTTGTCCAATATTTCTCGTCATCATAAATTATAAATGCAAAATCTTCCCTTTTAGATTTATTACCTTCTGCTGTAATTTTCATATCTTCTTCTAATGACTTTAGTTGGTTGAAAATTAAATCTGTAAAATAAGTTTCATAAAGAGAATCCAATCTGGTCGATAATTGGTGATAAAAATTGATCGATTCTGATAACAGTGAATTAAATGTGGAATCATAAAATAATATGAATAAAATCCCATTTAGTTCATAAACTACCAATTTGACAACGTCCCAATTTCCCGATTTGGTGTTATACATATTGAAATCGTGTAAAATAATTGATCCTTCGGCAGAACACCCCAACAAATAACTTCCTGACTTTTGTGCAATTTCTAAACTCTCCTCAATATTAGATTGTGCACTCTTTTTAGATGCGCTTCTTGATTCAGTTTGTTGTGGTTGAGACTCGGGTGGTTGAGTGTTATTTGCAATTTCTTCATTTCCACTCCAATACGAAGATAATGAATTCCAAGGATACAAGGTGACATTCTTCACTGTATTTATTGAAGATACAGTGGTCGGAACAATACTAGATACATCTAAAAGTTTGGAAAACGAAGGTATATATGACTCCATAGTATCAACCATTGAGCCAAATGGGTTGAATACCGTATTCGTTAATTTTTCGTGTAAATATAAGGCAGGTTCCATCAAGGACCTCTCCAATAATCCACCACTCGGACTTATTGATTTCATTCTTTTTAATGTACTAACATATTGCTTTAGAGATGGCCAATTTCCATATGTCAATGCATAGGTACTTAAACCAAAATGTAGATCGATATCTTTGAACAACGTGAGTAAACTTGTTAAGCTCCATTTTGAATAAATTCTATTTTCATCGCTATCCATATAAATAACCCCCCAATTTTTTTCAGGAGTCCAATTAGTATTTATTATT
Organism: Pichia thaimueangensis; assembly: GCA_030569635.1. Lineage (NCBI taxonomy): Eukaryota > Fungi > Ascomycota > Pichiomycetes > Pichiales > Pichiaceae > Pichia > Pichia thaimueangensis. The sequence continues at coordinate 122,327 of JAJMLM010000207.1, read as the reverse complement.
ATTATATCATTCAAGTTTTCCTCTTGTGAAATAAATCCGGCCAGTCTTTCATTAATATTCTCTTGGAATCCTACAGGTTTCTCAACACATGAATATCTAACACCCGGAATAAGCTTAAATAGGGCATCATACGAGGTATCAAACGAGGAAGAAAATTCAAATTTATTAACAAACCAGTTATGCCACCACTTTGTTATTTCTCTTTGTGCGTGAACTTTATCTACCCGTGTAACAAAATTAACCAATGAACCATTATTTAAACACCACAATTCATATCCTCTTACTATTTGTGCCTTTAAATATTCAGGAGATGCCAACCCACGTTGTAAAAATCTAACATCACCATTTGTCATTATAACTTTAGCAAATTGAAATTGGCACGAAAACCAAAATGATAATGACTCCGAATTAGGACCAATTATTTCAAATGATCCCACAACAATACGCGTTCTATCTGTGTCAATATATGATAACTGTGTATTTTTACTATTATTATTAAATTTTCCAGATATATCGGAAATTGCATTTAATAGTCCCACTTGTTTAACTATTTCGTTAATTGATGTACTTGTCTCAAAATTATTACTTTCTTCGTTGTCCTTCTTATTATCATCACAGGCTTTTGTGGCATTATTTAACCAAGGAGTTAGCCATTGGGTATTTGCAGTTGTCGTGATTGGTTCGTTAATATTGTCATGACACGGCTCTTGTTTTTTCAGTTTATCTTTGAAGTTTATGAAACACAGGATTTGCTTTAGTAATGACTGCGTATCTTCGGCATGTATATCTTCTAGCCACTGTGGACAGACTATGGTGAAAGAAAGTAAAGAAGGGGGTATTTGACTATCAACTTTCTGCATAGCTTTATATTGACTAAAAGTAAAGACCCAACTTTTCTAAATTCTATGTATCTTCTATGTTTATCTCAACATGCAATACATATATACAACCTACAATCTATAGATCAAGGGAAATCATAGTTGCGGTGTACGGGTGTCCATTATTTTGTTGTTGGTGCCGAAGAACCGGGAAAAAGACCAGACTTTCTAGATGGGCAACAGGCGACAACTAAGGGGAAGAAAGGGTAGTAAGTTCTAGAGAGCGTTGCTCAAGCAAAGACTTCTTATCATAGAAACAAGAATATATTGATTTACTATATAAGAAAAAGATGGTGTTAGCTGATTTAGGTAGAAGAATCAATAATGCTGTTTCAGAGGTAACGCGATCCAATGTCGTTGACCAAAGCGTCGTTGATAATATGTTGAAGGAAATTTCAAATGCTTTGATGGAAGCGGATGTCGATATTAAGTTAGTGATACAACTAAGAAAGAAATTAAAGACTAAAATTGAATCTGAGGATGAAAAGCCCGGGATTAATAAGAAGAAGATTATCCAGAAGGCTGTTTTCGATGAATTATGTGATTTAGTGGATGTTAAAGATGCACAGGTGTTCAAACCAAAGAAGAAGCAAACCAACGTCATTATGTTTGTTGGTTTACAAGGTGCTGGTAAAACTACCACATGTACTAAATTAGCAGTTTACTACCAAAGGAGAGGTTTTAAAGTTGGTATGGTTTGTGCAGATACATTCAGAGCCGGTGCATTTGATCAATTAAAACAAAATGCCACAAAGGCAAGAATTCCATATTATGGTTCTTATACTGAGAGTGATCCCGTCAAAGTTGCACATGATGGTGTTGAAAAATTCAAAGCTGAGAAATTTGAGATAATTATAGTTGATACATCTGGTCGTCATAGACAAGAAGAAGAATTATTTAAGGAAATGGTTGAAATTGGTGAAGCTGTGAAACCAAACCAGACAATTATGGTACTGGATGCATCTATTGGTCAAGCCGCAGAGGCACAAGCTAAAGCCTTCAAAGAGTCAAGTAATTTTGGGGCTATCATTTTAACTAAAATGGATGGTCATGCCAAGGGTGGTGGTGCCATTTCTGCAGTTGCAGCAAGTAAGACACCTATTGTATTCATTGGTACAGGTGAACATATCCATGATTTAGAAAGTTTTACGGCGAAGCAATTTGTTTCTAAGCTATTGGGCATTGGTGACATTCAAGGGTTAATGGAACATGTTAAGACATTGAATTTAGATCAAAGCGATAGTATAAAGAATTTTCAAGAGGGTAAATTTACACTTAGGGATTTGCAATCACAAATGAATAACATCTTAAAGATGGGTCCTTTGAGTAAGATTGCACAAATGTTACCAGGTGGAATTGGAGATATGATGAATCAAGTTGGTGAAGAGGAAACATCTAAGAGATTCAAGAGAATGATTTGTATAATGGATTCTATGACCAAGAAAGAATTAGACAGTGATGGATCATTGTTCATTGATGAACCTAGTAGAGTTATCAGAGTTGCTAGAGGATCAGGTACCAGTGTTACAGAAGTTGAAGCAGTTCTACTACAAAGAAGTATGTTTGGATCAATGGCTCAGACTACAAAGAACATGCAACAAAACATGCCAGCTGGAATGGGCAAGAACATGAATCCACAAACGATCCAAAAGGCCATGCAACAAATGCAATCCAACCCTGGTATGATGGAGAATATCCAGAAGATGATGGGTGGAATGGGAGGTATGGGTGGTATGCCAGGTATGGGCGGTATGCCAGGTATGGGAGGTATGCCGTCTCAACAGGATATGATGAAGATGATGCAAGATCCTAATATCAGACAGATGGCCCAACAAATGAGAAAGCAATTCGGTATGTAGTGGTGTCATCCATATAGTATAAATTGTATGAACAGAAATATCATTAATATATATATACACTTAATAATAAGATACATGTTTAGTGGTTTTAGTAGTTAGCCAGATATAATTCGGTTGGAAACAGATCTGGGACCGAAGAAGTAAGAATGAAGAAAGCAGAACAACTCATCGATTCCATGTAAACACAGCGGGTAATGGCCGTGCTGTGCCGCCGCCGCAGTCGCCTGCGCTTCCCGATGTGGAAAAAACGTCACACACATATTGTGCGATTTGTGCACGCTTTCCACTATGCAGCCTGCAGCTGTGCGAAATTAAAAAATTAGTTCCACTGCGAGAATTTATAAAACAGAGAGTTTTTGCCGTCGTCTGGAAAGGAAGAAGAGGGGGTAAGAAACATTGATGCCTCTACTGCTGAATCTACTGCTGCTTCTAGAATCATCACTGAAGTACAACTACCGAGACAAAATTAACATTTTGTATATCTATCTGATACCATACTAGGAATTATTTTGCTTTGAGAAACTATTAAGTAAAGCAAACATTATAAATTATAAAAGATAATTTAATTCTTACTCCTCAATAGAGTTTTTTAATTTTAACACAAATTCTGCACATTAACTACAAACGAGATGTCATTAAGATTACAATCCGCACGTTCCATTGCCAAAATTTCAGGTTTGAAATGTAACAGTAAAAATTCCGCTAGACTGTTTAGCAGTGCCGTGTTCCGTTCAAATTCATTAATTGGATATCAACACAAATTATTAAAAGCATCCATGAACGCCAACAATAACGTCATGAATCAAAGATCATTAATCAATCAATCTGTCAGAAAATATAGTGTTCTTGAAAACGATGCCGCTCCAACTATTGATTTCAATGAAATGAAAGAAATTGCACTCAGTAACGATCCAAAATATGTTATTGTTGATGTTAGAGAACCCGATGAATTTAGTGCTGGTCATATTCCAAATGCCATCAATATTCCATGCAAATCCAGTCCTGGTGCATTAGGTTTAGATCCTGAAGAGTTTAGCTTAACATTTGGATTTGATAAACCATCTACTGATAAAACTCTGGTTTTCTACTGTTTGGCAGGTGTTAGAGCTACAATGAGTGAAGAATTGGCAGGTACATACGGTTATAATAACAGATTAAACTATGTTGGCTCATTTAAAGACTGGCTTGATAATAACGGAAAGATCGATATTCCAGAAAAGAAGGAATAATTTTTTTCTTTGAAAGTCTTAACCCTTGAATATTCTTCTAATTTTTAACGATAAATCATTTGTTGCTACTAATATACATTATTCTCTTCTCCCTTTTTTTGTTCATATCATATATATATAATTTTATCACATATTATTAATTTCTTCTTAAATATAATTTTTTATTAATTAATTAACTATAAAGATTCTTATAAAATGTTATAAATTGTAAATAGATAAGATAATAATAGTTAATAATTCAAAAAGGTATCAAAAAAAAAAAGACAAAAATTAAAAATTAAAAATTAAAAAATGATTAATGAATATTTATATTTATTCATCTTCCCAAACCTGTAGAAAGACGTCCAGTCTTAAAAGTATATAAGCAAAATCTTTCGTATCTCCGAATATATAAAAGATTTGTATGAAGTTAGAAAAATAAATGATTTTACACTCTTCTAACAAAGTCAAATTCATGATTTTTTTCATAAATTGGTAATTTGCCAACATAAGTTTTCATCCTGTCGATTTGAGCTTGAGATATAAAATGCGAACTAGAATTCTGGCCATTATTGCGCAAGTGTTGGTATTGATGTCTGTAATCGTTTGGATTGAAGTGTTTATTAAATAATTTTTCTTCATAAACATCCGGATTGGGGTTGGTGCTATTTATTAAACTTAGATTTGAATTAGATTCCATAGTAAGATTTTCTTGTGTCGTTGTAATAGTATTATTAGTGTTTACTGTTTTATTTGCTATTCCCTTTTGTAAAAATTCTTTTCTGATTTGATTTGTGTTTCTAAATGCTCTCATTGTATTGTGAATTAAAGATTATTTATTTTTTTAAATTTTTTTCTAGTTATAGAGGAAGCTAATTTTTTTTTATTATGAGAAGAGAAATGTGGTAGCCGTGGTTATAAAGTTGAGTTATATTAGGGAAAAAAAATAAATAGTTAGGATATATGAATGAACTGCCAGGGTCAAAAAAGGAGGGAAAGCAAGTATATTTATAACTCGAGAGCAAATAAATTATAGATCAGCTTAGGTGGTGCAAAATGCAGAGTGTATTTCTAATCAGAGACTGTGTGTGTCATCACGGGGTGTCATGCTCTGTCATAGTGAAAAAAAAGACTATACACTATGAGTCAGATAAGCCGAGGGCTGAGGGAAATTGCCACATCAGGAAATCTGGGTGGGGCGGTTCAGCGGCGGGGGCTGTGGTGGAAAAGTATGGAAAACGATGGAAAAGTGTGGAAAAGTGTGGAAAGTGACGGAATGACGGGTAACTAGGCTGGAGGCTGGGACAACCTTTTAGCTCCGAGCTGGCTCGGCCGATGGGGGTATATATAGTCAGTATAAAGCCGGAAGCCGGGGGCGGGATCCGCCGTCCGCCTTTCTCGGATCCTACCATCCAAATTATAGAAATTATACACCCTATATGGTGCGCGTCATTAGTTATTACTAATAATCCCATTTTTTGATCCGTGCATGTTTGCGAGACATTATTAAACGGAGAAGAGCTAAATTTGCGCGTAAATAGACCACGGGCCACGGGCCACGATTTAGGAGCTAGGATTTAGGGGTTAAGAATTACGTGTAAAGTCGGAGAGCGGAGATCGGAGTTGAGTGGTGTGTATGCCCTGTATTTTGTTGATTTCCATCTATCTTTTAATTCCAATGTGGTTTGCCCACCGAAAACCGAGACACAAAATTGGTTAAACAAACCCAAGCCCCTTTTTACTTCTAACTAATTTTCAATTGAGTGTAGGTTCCAAATTACAAATTTTTCTTAACTTGAAGTTCTATTCCAAATCAAAATTACAAAAATGTACAAAATAAATATTTTTTTGACATCCTGCAAAGATAGCAGTTATCACTGACAGAACAGGACCTACCGATCAGATAACTTTCAGTGCACTATAAAAACCTTCCAAGGTACTTTACTGATCTTTCAGGAGCACATCATCTTTCCATGTAATTCCATTTATGAATATTAAGCAAAATAATTTAATAGCTGGCCCGATGTGATACATCATCCAGTTTATATCATACGTATCCATATTGCATAGCTTATATAGTTCTTCCCTATCCAGCATCCAACTTTAAACTAACTGCATAATTAAATAACTTATAATCTATAATCTATAACTTATCCTGCTTAAACTCTCCGCGGGACCGGTCTCGCGGGTTATCGCTCTCTAGACTCTTTGGCATGCGGCATGGGATAGGCAAACTTCGAGCCATAAAAGACATATATCTACAAATGCTCTCTCTTTCCCATCATTTACACTTGTTACAAAATTAATATCTGTACTGCAACTAAAATTTCAATATTTAAAAAATTAACATCAAATCAAAAATGACCTCTTCATCAGCCCTAACAGGGAGTAAGATAACAATATCTATAACTTACGCATTATCACTTTTTGCAACTTTCTTCTATTTATTACCAGTTCAAAATTCAAAGCATTTTGTTACACCATTTAGTTGTTCCTTAATTGTCACTATTTTATATTGGTTGGTAACTCTTGCAGTTCAATTCTTGTTCATTGTTAAAACTTTGTTCAACGAAAATGTATCCCAATCAAATAAAACCAACATTGTTGCCATCGTTGGCCCACATTTTGCAGTTGCCAACATAATTCAATTTTTCTGGTGTTACTTCTTCTCAAAAAGATACTTTTTAGTTTCTGAAGTGTTGATTATAATCAATTTGATCAATTTATTAATGTTATACTTCTCCCACAAAACAATGTCAATTAAAAGCTTATCCGACTGGTTGACCATTCATCTACCAATTACCGGTTTACCATTATCTTGGGTTTTATATGCTATTTTCTGGAATGGTGCATGTCTTTTCCATTCTCATAATAAATCTTTAGTACCAAGACTGTTGGCAAATATTTTAATTTGGGAATTCCTTTTCGTTCCAATGTCATTGTTATTACTTTATTCAGATTGGTCAGTCGCTCTAGCAACAAGTTTCTTGATGTTAGGTGTTGGGTTTTTTCAATTATTCTCCAGGCTGGTTGCATTACAATGGGTCTTTGCATTTACTATAGCTGCTTTGGATTTCGCTTTCTCATTACTGACAATGTTTAGCTCTGCAATAAGAGATGTACAAACCGAATCTGTTTCAACATTGTCGAACGATCAGGCTCCTTTGCTTGCTTAAACCTATTTTCTTTTTTTTTTCTTTAAAATATTTCAAATTTATTATTATTTTTATTTTTTTTGTAAATTTGCCATTTTATCTATAAGCTCATTTCTTAATATAGCCTTAGGTTTACCAATACTAACACTTAAATGTGTAAGTAATGAATCATGCCCAAGTAGACTAGAATATGTATCTCTTTTAATGTTGCTAATAAATTCTTCACGGGTGGTATCCGCATCTCCTAACCCAACATATTTATTTTTCAAAGTATTGTACATTAACTTTTCTCTAGTATTTTCTGACTGCATCTTCCTGCTATATATTTTAAAAAAATTAATTATCGACCTCTCTTTTGCAAAATTTAGCAGTTCATTAATATTCCAAAAGCAAATTAAAAAATTGAAAACAGGAGTAGGTAGTGAGGACAACGAACAACCAAACATCAGATATTTCAAATTCTCAACGCTCAACGCTCAACGCTCAACCTCGCCGTCTGAAGTTTGGAATTTGGAATTTTGAAAACGAGCTTCCCAAAGTGCTTTTCCCTTAGCTTCTGGTATTGTGGCTTGTGGCCAGAGACTTAACCTTAACACGCGTAGTGAAGTTCTATTTACCTTTGTTCAATACTCATTTAACCATCTTTTGAACTAAAGATGACAGAAGTTGAAGCGGATGTTGTTATGGAAGATGCAAACTTATCCCCAAAATATTCTTGGAAATACATCACAGATGAGTTCATCGAGTCTCCAAATACTTTGAAAAGCAAGATTTTATCTCAACTTACGAATAACGAAATATCTGTGGATGAAGTTTTTTATGAAATTTTAATCACAGTTTCTGAATATAGTAATAGGATTTCCCATGCCATTTTATTGCAATTGCTTTCTGAAATTATTGCAAATTACAAAAAAGTTGAAATACGTGCTCAAAATTCTGAAAAGTTTATCCTTCTGGCATCATCTTTCAAAATGAATAAAAATTTATCTTCATTTATTAAAGATTGTTCAATAGATACAAGATTTAAGATAATGCATCTAGATAAATCCATTTTAAGATCTGAATCAATATTCTTGGATTATGGTAAATACCAGTATAATGATGCCAGAACTAGAATTTTCTCTGTTGATAGTTTTTCTTCGTTACATGAAGCCAGTGAAGGTTATTCAAAGTTTATTGTCCAATTGTTTACCTATTTTGATATCCAATCAAATGATTTCCATAATGTGCCAACCTTAATAACTGTTTTGAATAGAATTATTGCTGAATTTAATTTGGACAATAATAGATGCTTTCTATTGGAATTAAACATTTTGTCGAATTATTTAGATTCAAATAGGGACTTAGTTATAGAAATATTGAAGCAATCTCCTTGGTGGAATGAAAGTAAGTATAATTATGCCGTTCAAACTATTATTGTTGATTACCTATTAAATTATGTGGGTATTGAATGTAAAGAATTGAAATTAATTACCTTATTGATACAGCATAATATTATTGATTTTGATTCCATATATAATTCTTTGGGTCCATTTGATTTTTCAATGATAGATTCGATATCTTTAACCCCAATTGAAAATAATGAAATTGAAGAATTATACCAGGCAACTAAAAACGATATTTTGACTAAATCAAAAATTTCCAATGCATCGGCTTTGGCATTAGCAGCGCCTCTTTTACCGGATTCTGATGATGAGGATGAGAAATCTAACTCCACTCCTGAAAAGGATAACAAAGATTCAAATAATACAGATGAAATTCCAAGAAAGATATCCATACTGGAAAAAGCAAAATTATTCAGAAAGCTGAATATGTTGGAATATCTTATTGAATTTGAAATGTTGGATAAAATATTGCTGATATTAGTTCAATACCCTCAAATACCTCTAATATCAGACAGTTTAACTGATAAATTAAATCATTTATTAGATAAAGTTATTTCTCCCTTTTATTTTAACTTTGTTGGAGCTGACTTGAATATCACATCAAAAGAGAATGAGTTGAACTCAAATATCGATTCTATTGATGAGTTTTTATCAATAATAAACAAATTTCTTATTTTTGTTAAATATAAAATAGCGAGAAATTCATCAGTATTGACAAAGATGGTGAGAATAATGAATAAATCCTTAGAAACTGATTTGAAAACTCCCGAATTTTGGTTACAATTTTATAGGTTATATATATTCCCAAGTTTATCATTTACTAACCATATTCCGGTTGTCAATGAAGCATTTGATGTTTTTGTTAAATATTATCCATTACAAACAAGGTATAATATTTACGGTGAATATCAACTGAATGTTAAAAACAATGAACTAACTAAATTAAATTATGATACAACAGAAAAGAAGACCAGAGATTTGTTGAAAAGATTATCAGTAGAAAATGTAAATGTCATGTGCAGATCATTGAATAAATTGTGCTCTGTCAATCCATTGGCCACCGCAAATGCATTTATTTCACATATTGAAAGTTATAATAGTTTAATTGATTTAGTCTGTGAGTCGTCCAAGTTTTTCAATAAATTTTCATGGGATGTAATTACCTTTCAATTGTTGAATAAATTGAATAGCAACAGATTAGTAATCCAACAAGATGGGTTAAATTATTCTCAATGGTTTGTTAATCTTTCCCAATTTATTGGAAAATTATCTCATGCTTACCCTGAATCATTTCAATTGTTTCCAATTTTAACTAATATTATTAAGAGTCTCATTTCTGGAGATTCAAATATTTTGTTAGTTGTTAAAGAGTTACTAGATTCAATGACCGGTATTAAGTCGATAACAAATTTAACTACGAAGCAAATTATGAGGATGAATGCAGAAACTAGTTTAAGAAAATTTGCTTATCTGTCAATTGAAGATAATCGTGAAAATTGTGTCAAAAGTTGTAATACATTAATCAATTCAATGGTGGATAATAAAACATTTTCTGAGTTTTTCATTTTGTTATGTCATGTGTCTATAAATTTAATTGATAAAGGTAACAATAAACCATTAAAATTTGTTAACCAAAAATGTGATGAAGTTTCTTCATTAATACACATTTTGACTACTGCAATAGATTCAAATTTAAGTGTTGTGCGATTCAAAGAAAATATGATTTCTCCAATTGAACTTATTACGACTTATAAAATTCAGCCTCAATGGGCTTTTGAAATATGGAGACGTATTTGGGCAAGAGAAATTAAAAGGAATGATAATAAAAGTTCAGTTATTTTTGCACCATTAAGAGATCAATTAAAGGAAAAATTGTTCAAAGTCGATTGGAAGTTATTCAGCATTGATTTTTATCTTACCTTTTGGCAATTATCATTATATGATATTAACTTTGATGACTTATCATATATGATGGAATATTCAGATCTTAGATCACAAATTACTGGGATTAACATGAAATTGAGAACAAAAAAACATGATTTGAATAAAAATGAGAGAAGAAGCTTAGAGGATAAAAGTGATTTACTGATGTCCATTCTTTCCACGATAAAAGAAGACATGCAAGTACATGAAAAAAATTTTAAACTTGTTATGGAAAGACTAGAGAATGGAAAAAATGAATGGTTTACTAATGAAGTTGAAGCTGAAAAATTAAAAGAACATTTGAACAATATATCTTTAATATTTTTAGAGTCATGTGTATTGCCAAGGTTGCAGCATTCGCCATTTGATGCGGTTTATGTTTCCAAGTTTATCTTTTTTATTAATAAACTCAAGGTTCCAGGTTATTCTTTAAAATCAATTTTGTATAACCTTTTTATGAAAAATATTCTACCAATTACTTTATTTATAAACACTACAATGGAAACGGAGAATCTTGCATTATTTTATCAATTGACGTTGGAAAAATTACAGGGATGGTGGGGTAACTCTGAATTGTACGAAGCTGAGTCTTTTAAATTTGGAGAAAATATTGAACATACTGAATATTGCAAACTGTTATTTAAATGGCACGAAAGTTTACTGAGTCAAATTTTGAAATCGTTAGAGTCCGAAAGTTATACAACTAGAAACAACGCCATTTTATTTTTGAAGGTTATTCTATCAAATTTCCCAACCATTGAAGAATTAGCAGAACCGTTACTAGTTAAGCTCGAAGATATATCTATCAATGATGAACGTGATGATATTAAATTGGCATCCCGGGCATTGATTGGTTTACTTAAATTTAAAGAAAATAAACTTATTTCAGTTTGGAAATTTTATGAAATGGAAGAGGAATCTAAGAATAAGGCAATGAAAGTAAAAGAAGAAAAGGCTAAAGCTGAAAAGGAAAGACAAGAAGCAAACGAGAAGAAGAGGTTAGAAGAAGAAAAGAGGGGAAGAGAAAAAAATACGACTGTTTTGGCACCTAAACCTTATGGATTAGTTGGCCTGGGAGTGAGTAAGAAGGGGAAGGTTGCGGTTAGCAAGTCCGAGGAAAATGATGTCGAAGAAAAAGACTTGGGGAAAATGGATCTCGATAATGCAAATGAGGAGAGCAAAACCAGTTCAAGTGAAAAGAGGGAAGCTGCTAAACCACCTGTCAAATCAGAGGTTCAGTTGGGAGTCGAAACAGACGAAAAGAGTGAACCTGAGGCCGAAGTTGAAACTGAATCCAAATCATTACCAACATTTACGAGTGTAAATAAAATGGTTACAACAAAACCAATTTCCCACTCTCATTCTCCAACTCCTACTAAACCTGCTGGTTCTCTTCTGCCAGCAACGTCGGCCACGACTAAACCAGCAGAGGTAAATAAAAGACCATCTACAAGCGGTGACACGAAGAAGGCTGATATATCTAATTTACCGAAATCACCATCGTTATTGAGACCACCAAGAGGTCCACAATCTACAATGAGGGCACCCCCAGCACCAGCATTGTCATCTTCCGTTCCCACTTCAACCTCGACTTCAACAGCAATAAAACATGCTTCTACTCCTAGGGCACCTACGACACTAAGTTCCAAAGATAGTATCACGAGTTTGAACAATTCCTCTTTGTCTGGGGGTAATAAAACAATTGGCAAAACATCAGTTTCTAATAGTAGAAATAATAGTGACTCGTCTGATGGTAGAAATAGTGGGCATAGGAATAATTCATTGTCACAAAGATATTACGATGATAATAATATTAAAAATGGGAATAATCTTATTGGCAACAGTAGTACCGGTAGTAAAAATAATGTCAGTAGAACATATTATAATTCGCAACATCAAAAACAATATCAAGACAGAGGGCAGTATTTGTTCCATAACAATAGCAATAGTTCTAGCAATGGTAGCGGGTATTATGATAAAAGTAGTCATAATAATAATAATACTAATAATACTAATACTAATAATACTACTACTACTAATACTAATAATAATAATAATAATAACAACAACAATAATAACAGACAAGGATACAATAATCACAATACAAATAGACAAGGTAGACAGCAGGTGCCAGCACCGTTACCTCCACCACCGACGCCGCCTCCCAATGGCAATCGGAAGGGTAATAATAACAACAAACGTCGCAATGCCGGGGGTTCTGACTACGGCAACAATAACTATTATAAAAGATCACGTCATCAGTAAAACTATGTAATGATGTTGTGTAATTGTGTATATAGTGCAAATAGTGTATATCTAGAACTAAGGGTTAAGAACCACCCCATCTCCTTTCTAATCTCTAGGCCAACTTGAACCTAAACCCCCCCCAACCTCTCTCCCGCATTAATAACGTCGCGAGATCCGCGACCGCCAGAAATGAAAAATTGAAAAGGGCCCGCTCGATTGGTGCGATAATAGCGATAGCGTAGAGCGCAGATTAGAGATATTAGATAGGCCAGCGGGATGGTGTAAAGTAAAGAGTATAAAGTGGACGCAGAGGGGGCGGTCGCCTTCCCCGTGGTCTGTCCTCAGCTGTTCTCTGTCTTTGCAAACACACACACACACATATACACACTCATACACACACACACACACTCATACACCATAGGTTTACAACAGGAACACATATCATACAGAAGGCATAAACATAAATCATGAGTTTACAGGGCGAAACGAAAACCGTTTCAGGAGTATCTTCGTTGACGAAGTTGATGAACCAACAGAAGCAAAATCCGGCCACTTTGTCACCACTTTCTCAATCAAATTCTTCAAACATGAACTCCTCAAACTACAATGGTATAATAACTACATCTGTCACTGTTGCGACATCTATAGGGGAAGCATCCATTGAAGAAGAGAGTATCAATACGTACGACCCAAGAAAGGATCAATCTCCAGTTAAGAAAGAAAGTAAATTGACTGCTACTTTGCTCAAGAAAAACAAAGATCGTCAAACTTCTTCTACAATATTAATCAACGAGACTTCACACGAAAATTCTGTCATTTTAGAGGATGAAACACGCTCCGACAATTCTAATATCTCAAATCGTTCCAATTCAATCAAATCGGTAAAAGCTATCCCAGTTCGTGCAACTACAACCAACGGTAGCCAGGCATCATTCGCAAGAGCTTCATTATCTTCATCTTTTAAAAATTCACCCGGTTCAACATCTTCCATCAATAAACATTCACACTCATTCACCCAATTATCTTCAAGTATACCGTATGCTGCTCCGGGCAATCATAAACCTTCAACAACAGGCTCTTTATTAAGCTCTTCCTTTTCAAATATGCCAATAAATGGCCAATTCATTACAGGTACTCAATTATCTTCACCAACGGTTTCCTCAAATCAAATAGAATCAAGGTTTGTTGTTTCCAAGCAAAAAATTGAAGCCAGGGGCTTATCTTCTTCAGTTACAAACAATAAATCTTCATCTTCCTTGGCAAATTTTTTCTCAAAATCTAGAAGATCTACTGTAACCAATTTTGACAATATACCATCATCACCAGTTGCTTATAATCATGCAAATCAATATCAACCACATGATCATTCCCCTTCATCTTCTAGTTCGGAAAGTGGTTCTTCAATGACAACTAGACATTCATCAATGGCTGATTTAAGGAGATTTTTTAAAAGATCTGGCTCAATTTCAACGGGTCCTTCTTCTCCAAGAGTATCCAATTTAAGTGCAGGTTTAAGTTCTCAACGTCAAGCATCCAATAGCGTTAGTACACATATTAGTACTAGTACATCTACTGCTCCGACAACACCCACATCCATTAACATTCCAAATTATAACAATACTTATATACCTGTTCAAGTACCACCTTCAAGTTTTAACAATGGCACATATGGTCATTCCTCGAATTTATCCAATACACCCAACTCTACCCATTTTAGAAATCCGTCATATTCAGGCAGTAGTCCAAATTCAAATTCTATATATGGAGAAGGTTCATCCCCACATGAATATCGTCGATACGGCTCATCTCCAGGTAATTTACCGACATTATCTTCATCTGTATCTTCAACCCAAAATTTGTCCGTTGGTGGTAACTCAACCTCAATTCCATTTAGTAAAAGATATTCAAAGTTTGGTGAGAATTTAGGTGCTGGTGCAGGTGGTCAAGTTAAATTAGTTAAGAGAATTTCTGATCAAAAAGTCTTTGCTGTGAAAGAATTTAGGCCAAAATTTGTAACAGAAAATAAAAGAGATTATACCAAAAAAATTACCAGTGAATATTGTATTGGTTCCACATTAAAGCATCCTAATGTTATTGAGACCATTGAAATTAGTTTTGAAAATGATCGTTTAGTTCAAGTTATGGAATATTGTGATTATGATTTGTTTGCAATTGTCATGTCAAATAAAATGAGCGATGCTGAAGTTAATTGTTGTTTTAAGCAAATATTAAGCGGTGTTAGATATATTCATTCTATTGGTTTAGCCCATCGTGATTTAAAACTAGATAATTGTGTTATCAATAAAGATGGTATTGTTAAGATTATCGATTTTGGGTCTGCTGTGGTTTACCAATATCCACTTTCAACTACTTTAATTGAAGCCACAGGTATCGTTGGTTCTGATCCATATTTACCACCCGAAGTTTGCGTCTTCAGCACGTATGACCCAAGACCCGTTGATATTTGGTCAAGTGCAATAATTTATTGTTGTATGGTATTGAAAAAATTTCCATGGAAGATTCCAAAATTGAGCGATCCAAGTTTCAGAGCTTTTGCTTCAAGAGAACCAGGTGTTACCTTTGGTGAATTGTTAAAGAGAGTTCCAGAACCTCCATCTTATGATTTAGGTGAATTGAATAATTCATCAAGTACATTACCAGGTGTGAAAAAATCCACTGAAGATGGGAAATCCATACCCGGACCACCATCTTATGATACCGTTTTAAGTCACGAGAATAAGGAAGGAACAAGTATAAACGGCGAGGTAATCGAGGCGCATGAAGTTAAATCACATGGTACTGAAACACCAGAAGCACACCATGAACAGCAACCGCCAGCTACAGGTGAAAAACATACCTCAAATTTGATGGGTGAAGAACGACTTTTGAATGCACTAAGTGTTGAATCACGTACATTAATCAGCAAGATGGTGAGATTAGCACCTGCATGCCGTATTAATATTGAGGAATGTTTCCAAGATTCATGGTTAGAGGGCCTTCAGATGTGTACAATGGTTGATGAAAATGGTGAGCCTAGTGTCGACGGTAAACTAATTCCAGCAAATGATCATATACACACACAAGTTGATCAAAGTGTTGCACATATTGCTGCGCTCGAAAAGAAGAAAAAGCAAGGTAGACGGTGAAAAGAAAAAGTAAGTTACGTTTTAAATTTTGATTGTGCCCTTTTTATTCCATAATATTTTAAATTTTATACATTTTATATATATACATATTCTATACGTTTTCAGTTTTTAGAGCTACGAGCTATTTTTGGAGAAAATAGATAGTTAATTATGCAACCCATGAGAAGTGAGAATGTGAAATGTGAAATTTCGAGTTTTAAGGTTTAAAAAAATATTCAACTTACGTCGATCGACGCACTATGGTTATTTTTTTTTGTTAGCAAAATGGAAGATGGGAAATTTCGAGGTGAACGACATTGATAGCTTGATAGTTGGAATCTGGAAAAGTTAACTTGATTCAAAAACTGTAAATATATAAATAGGAAGAAATATCTATCAACATTACAACTCAAATGTCTAAACAACTCAAAGACGTAGCAGTGAAGCTTATAGTTGGAGCAGGTAAAGCAGCACCAACTCCACCAGTCGGTCCAGCATTAGGTTCTAAAGGTATCAAGGCAATTGATTTTTGTAAAGAATTCAATGCACGTACAGCACATTATACCGTTGATGTTCCAATTCCAGTTAAATTGACAGTTAGACCAGATCGTACTTTTACATTTGTTACTAAAAGTCCCACAACTTCATGGTTATTATTACAAATCATTGGTAAAGAAAAAGGTTCTGATACTTTAGGTAAGGGTAAATTTGCCAAACAAGGTTATTTAGGTACAGTCAGTTTAAAACATGTTTATGAAATTGCCAAAATTAAGAAGACAGATGATACTCATGCTGAAATACCATTAAAGGAAATCTGTAAAAGTGTCATTAGTACCGCTAGAACATTGGGTATTCAAGTCGTGCCTTGAATATTTTCTTTTTGAAATGAGAAGATTCTCATTCCTTGTACATATATAAAAATAACTAAAAAATAAATCTTAAGATAGATGCATATAATAATCTTTTATAGTTAATACTATAGATACTTTTCATTTGGAGAAAAAAAAATTAGTTAAAAATGTAATATTTACATAAAAAATGCAAAAGCAATTATTTTTATAGTAATCTAACCGTTAAATTGATCATGTATTCTTTACTTTACTTCTTTTGTTTTTAGTAGAAGCTGGAATATTTTTTCTCTTTTTCGAATATGTCAAATTATCTTTAATATTGTTTTTATTTACAGACTTTTTGCTGATACTCACATCATCAAAATCACCCTTCTTCTTTTCATTAGTTTCAACTTTGATGCCTTTATAAGTCAACCTTTCATAAACCAGAACGTATGCGCCAGGATCGGTTAATGCACTAGCCCTTGGAATTTTGTTGATATACTCATCATCATAGGTTGCCCATGTACCATCAGGCTGCCTACAATGTGCAATATAATGACCAGATGAAACAGATCTACCTTGATGAACAATCACACTTACTAGTTTATACCTTGTAGGAGTTGACATGTCAGTTGTAAAGCTTGTTAAATGTAAAACTTCAGGGTAACTCACATTTGCCTTAACTTTTTGTGATTGCTGGCCTTCAAATCTAAATCTTTTCAAATGGATAGATAACGTTTCTGGTGATCTTTGAATTGTTGAAATTTTAATCGCGTTGGTTTTGACTCCACATTTCTCACAAACATATCCCGATTGCTTATCGGTTTTAAGAATCTCAGGAGTGAAAAAGTCCCTTATTGAATTTTCAATCGTGTATTTTTTAGAAGATTGTTGGAGGGGTTGTTGCGGATCTTGTGTATTTTTCTCGATATTATTTTTATCTTTTGATGAATCGTTTTGTTGCTGTGATTTTTGTAAAGTATCATTATCTTTTCGACTTTCATTGCTATGATTATTATTACCATTATTTTTTACTGATCCATTGACATTATTTTCCTCTTTTTCAGGAGAAGCAGCATCATCTGCAAGCAAAATTCTTTGTTGTAAGATTTTAGATAATTGACTCTTATCATTTTTGGTAGACGTTTTACAATTTTCAATTTGATCTCTTAATTGATATAATTGTTTAGGATCAACCATTAAGCTTGACCTTTTCTTTCTACTATCTAAACCTAAAGATAAATCGTAAAATTCCTGTTGCGTTGTTGATATATGACCACAATTTGTACATGTAACAGTTTGATCTAATAAACCTCCAAAAATATCATAAATTATACTTTGATTTAATTTTACACCTTTTGGAGTTGAATCTTCCTGTAATCTCGACATTAAAGACATATAATATTCATGTGAATCTTCTTGTTGCCATTCGGACATCATGCAATTAATATCATCTAAACGTTTGCATAATTTTTTAGGATTAATATACATTGTTCTTCTATTATGACCTATTCTATACATTTTGCAAATGGTAGATGCTAAAACTTTTGTAACAGAATCTTCTTTGATGGAATCATCATATTTACCCTTTTGAACGTCAATCAAATAATGGGTTAATGAGGGAATATGGCATAAAGCTTGAACTGCTGCATTCATATAGCATGTAACGCCATGATTCAACAACCCTAAAGACGTGTGGTTTTCAATAAAAGCCCCCCAGCTTTTATCAATTCTTGTAGAATTGTTTGAACCATGATCATTTGGTAATTCATTTAAATCATAAAAATCGGAATTTTTAAAATAATTATTGATCAACTGACTTTTGTTTTCATCATCAATATCATTGAATTCTTCGTCATTATTGGAAGTCGGGGGAGTTTCAGTTGGGCTTATTGATTCTGATGAGTTTTGCTGAGATTGTAATACTTGTTTGGTTAATGTATCTTCCTTTAAATCTTTTTTTAGGGGATCTATGGAATCTGAAGCACTGATTTCTTCACCTTGTTCTTCTTCCTCTGCATTATTTGGTTCATTTTCGGAATCTGAGTCTGAAGCATTAGACGCAGAATCAGAATCGGAAGAGAAGTTACCCTCTTCTGATTCCGCTGTGTGAAAATCCTCGTCTTCATCTTCATCTTCATCATCGTCATCGTCATCGTCATCATCATCGTTACTTTCAGATTTTTCTTGCACGTCGTTGGAAGATTCAGTAGATTCAGCATTTGATGGTGAAGCACTAGGATTTGAATGATCATTTTGTTTTTGTTGAAGCAATAATAATTTTTTAATTTTCTGTTTTTTATCAATAATAGTTGAATCATCATTGGCTTTCCTCTTCTTATTTGGAGAAGCTAACGGGCTTGTTACATTTTTATCTTTATATTTTTTACCTGCATAATTAGCAACAGCTTCTGCCATTGATTTAGGACGTGCCATTTTATTATTAGTAGTTGGTGATTTGGGAGAAGAATCTGAGGAATAATTTTTATTATCGAGTACCGAATGCTTATTTTTGGATTTATCTTTATAACTTTTGAATACTATGTAACTTGAAGGTTTGATCGATACTTTATCGGGATGGTTAGCTAATTTGAAATTAATTGGTTCTTTTAATAAATTTTCAATAACAGGATTAATAGAACTTTTCGTGTTTGTAGTTTTTGACATTTCTTTTATGTCTTGACTTGTTTTCTAAGAAGGTAACGAAAATTTTTGGATTTTTTAAAAGAAAAAAATAGCAAGTGCGATTTCTATATTTTTCAGATGGAAAGGAAAAAAAATCTATGTTTTCGGCTTTGAGGTTATTTATCCTGTAGAAAAATCTAAAATGATCTAAATGCCAAAGGGAAAAATAGTAGGAAATACAAAATGAGAGAAGGTGTAAAAACAGAAAGTTAGGATCCTGCACAAGGGGAGGCAAAACCAAAAGGAAAGAGGGAAAAACAAGGGAAACAATCGTTCAAACGAGGAAGGACAATATACGTGGTGAAACAGTGAACAGGGGTGGTGTTCCCTAATCCCTAATCCTCAATCGCAAATCTGAAAACTGAAAATATTTCAAAGCGAAAATCTAAAAAATCTAAAAAATCTAAAAAATCTAAAAAATCTAAAAAAAATTTGTAGAAAAAAAATCTATAAAAAGATCAAAAAATTATAGCGATTGAATGGAAAAAGGGGATCTGGGCAAAAAAGTGATAGATAGTCACTTTTTAGGGTTACACATTTCTCAATTCGCCATAAATTAGGTAATCAGTATCTTATACAGAGTAGATAATGTAAAATGAGTACGTCCAATGTGAATTGTAGGTTTTACTGTCAATCTACTCAGATAAAAAGATAAGGAAATAAATAGGAGTAAGGAAATATTTATTGAGGAATTTGAAGTTTGGCGTTTCTCATATATTCATTTTTTTTTCGCGGCGAATCAGACGCCGATCGACGCCGCGGGGGATATGTTGGCTATGCTCATACGTTTGGTTTATTACTACTATACCTGACGAATATAGTAGAAAAATGTGTAGAATGAAAGGATAAATAGGGGGGACATTACATCGCTGATACAGGTTATAAGTGCAATCAACAAAAAAAAACACAAACTTGATTACATGGAGTAGTCCTTATTTAGAGATAATTATATGAGAATTGGGAAATGGCAGCTGAGTTTATTTTATGCCTTAATAGACAAGGTAAAGTTAGATTGAGTAAATGGTATAATGAAAAGTTGACCATTGAGTATCAACGTGATATTATACGTAAGATTCACCGGTTATTAACAAACAATGTTGGTAATTCTAAGATGAGTAATTCCAATATTATAAATAAATTTGAAAATAGGTATAAATTAATCTTTAAGAAATACAATGGGTTATATTTCATAATTTGTGTTGAATTAGATGATAATGAATTATATTATTTACAATCGATTCCATTATTTGTTGAATTATTGGATTTATATTTTGAAAATGTCAGTGAATTGGATCTAATTTTCAATTTTTATAAAATGTATAGAGTTTTAGACCAAATCTTTATTAACGGTGAATTAATAACTACTAATAAAGAAACGATTCTATCAAATTTGAAATTAATTGAATAAGAAGATTAATTGACTGAATTAATAATAATAAATTATATTATATAGCATAGTATATAGTATATGTTAATAATTATAATAATAATGCAGGAAAAAAACAGATTATTTATATAATTTAAGTTAATTAATCACTACCCTTTGGAGCTTCCTTGTAAGAGATACAAGCTTCTTCACCCATTGCTGAGACAATAGTAACAATTAATTCCTTACCGTCATCGAAATCACCTTGTAATTTGTCACCTAATTCACCTTCTGGTGCTCTGACATCTTCCTTCATATCACCATCATTGTTCATTAATGATAAGTAACCATCATCAATATCTAATAATTGGAATTCGTTTCTCTTAACAACTGGAACTTCCATGTTATGGGTAGATGGGGATAAATCTTCTAATTTCTTTTGGGTGAAAATATCAATAGCAACTAAATGGACCTTTGCGTGACCGTGCTTACCGGTTTTGGAGGTTGACATATCAACAATCTTACATGGTCTACCCTTGATAACGACGAAACCATTCTTTCTTAATGCAGAACATTGCATTGGGAAAGTTAAGGAGGAACCTGCATCTGCAACCTCGAAGTTATGTTCTTCTTCAGCCATCTTAATTATTTCTTGTTTATATATATGGAGAGATATATAATCTTTGCCTAAAAAGAAAGAAAAAGGGGCAAAAGAAAGGGAGAGAGAGCAAGGAAGAAGAGAAAAGAAATGAGTAGGGGAAATGAAAAAAAAATGAAGAAAAAGCCAACTGCCAACAACGATTCCTCACTCACCCACTGCTCGACGAAAAACTCCACACCAAAAAATCAAAAATTTTCAGTGTCTGATGGCCGGCGCTTTTGTCATCTTCTGCACCTATTCATTCTTCACTCTTCCCTCTTTGCCCTTCTACCTTAATGTATCATCACCAGTTTGCTTCTTGCTTTTTCCCCGTCACTGCTTGAAATCTATACTCACTTCGGATATTGCACCCTAAAATATACACAAACTCATCAATTCCATCACACTCCTCTACGCTCGTTTGGCCCTTTCTACCTGCCCCTGTGGCAAACCCTCCTCTCTGTCTGTAGCCCCCCCCCAGCCCTCCGCAAGGCCGGGTAACCCTCACTTGGGCCTCGTTCCGCGACACGCGTTTCTCTTTTCTGGCAGCTTCTAATTTTTGGGTTTTGTACATTCCTCTTACTCACTTTTCATTTCCCATTTTTTTAATGTTTCCAGACACGCACCTGAATTTTTAATTCCTAATCCAAGAACACATCAAGTACGAGGTTTTCACTATTTTTTTTTTTTTTTTCGAAAATAATAATATTCAAAGTACCATATAATTTAACCTGTATTTATTTAACGTACAAAATACGTACTATGTATTACATACATCTATTTCAATGCATTACGTAAAAATATGAGATCGTGATCAACTTCATCAGGATGCAAGCCCTTCGGCATTCCATAAACTTTGGTGAAATTAATCCGAATTTCTTCGTTATTCAAATTTAACATTTTCACTCTATCAATGTCACACAAGTTAGGATCCAAACAACTAGTAATATTCAACTCCGTCCTACTATAACCGCCAAGATTAGCATTCATTTCCCCATTATTATGATTACCTTCACCATACCCATAATTATTACCTGAATCAACATCTCCTACTTCATTGTTACTACTATCATTACTTTCCTCCAATGTATACCCCGTATTACCATTTGTAGAATGAAAAACGCTGTTGCTACTTCCAGTTTCTTTATAACCATATCCATTATGGTTACTATTATTGTTATTACCATCATCATATCCAGTATGATTATCATAATTACTATTTCCACTATCGTCAGCATATCTATTACTTGTTGTGCTTCTAGATTTACGTTGACCAGAACCCCTTCTTTCAACACGATCATTTTTCTCAATATCAACATTCATACCGTCAATTTGTAACTCCTTTAATAATCTATTCCCCGTAGTACTATTGGATTCTTTCAATCCATATTTGCTTACCATATCATTCTTTTTGATACTATTCACTGACATATGTTTTGAATTTATATCCCTCTGATCCCTATTCAAATATTTCATTTCTTTGTATAAAACTCTTAATATAGATTTCTCCGGTAAAAAATATTCAATTAATTCAACAATTTCACATTGATTTTCATTCCCTTTATCCATAGAATTATTCAAAACATATGTACCATATGATCGAGAATTGGCATTAGTTAATAACATAAAGTCACTTTGTGATATTAATTGGAAATTAAAGTTCCAATCGTTCATATTACTTGCACTACCATTTGATTCGTTAGTATTATTTTGCTGAAGTCTTTTCATTCTATTTCCACCACTTTTGACAAACCTATTCCAGATACTATGACTTTTGTTTGTATTGATACGACACAATCTATTCTTATGACGTTTCAACCTAACCCTTTCCATATTCAAATAGTTCTTCAATTTTATTAACCTAGACGCATAATCCAAACATTGAATACTTTGTATTCCTAATGAATTGTGTAAATAATCCAAATATACATGTTCATTATTATAATTTTGGCTAATATCTTCTCTCAATAATTCATAATCTTTTCTCTCAAAGACATCCCTCTCAAAATCTAACATTTCATCACCCGCTTCAAGTGTATTCAATAAACGCTGATAATGATTTCTTTTTTTCTTATAAGTTTCGATAAATTCCAGTTCTTCTCTTTCCATAAGTCTATTATAATAATCAATTTGAGATTTATACTTGCTTTTACCAATAACTTCACTAGATTTGTTTCTCATACTAACTCTAGCTTCTTTGTATAACATGTAGAGTTGTAAAGAAGCAACCTTGTCAAGAGTAGTAAACCCAACTCCAATTGAATTAGAATTATTGTATTCATTCTCAGGTTCTAAGTCAAAATTTTTAATTCTTTTATCATTATTATTATGTTTATCATTAAAATCTTTGGTCTCATCAACATTGTTATTCGTTATAGAATCTCTATCATCAGATATTTTCCTAATGTTTTTTCGTTCAACTTCAGGAATTTCAACACCATCCCATAATGGTCGTAAAATCGAGACGTTTTTTTCAGCGTGATCGATATTAATAAATTCCATAGGATAAAGTTTACCATCAGGCGCCATCACCAGTGGAATATAACCTTCAGGAAGTTTAGGAATTTGACAATTTGATAATTGGAATAGAGCTGCTGAATTTTTTGAATCATGAAAATTTGAGGTTATTTGTTTATTATGATGGTCAATTTCAATCAATTGCTGCAAATTTATATCCGCATTTTTTAATTCAACAGTTGGTCTTTCATTTATATCGCAATGTTCATTTTGTTCTTTACATATCAAATATTCACCTGGTTTAAAAAGTGCCAAAGCTTTTGGATCAAAATCATGAGAATTTTCAAACATCATACCTTTCTTCGTTCTTGCTTTAGAGCTTAATCTATTTTGTTGATCATTTTCCAAATTGGAAATATCCATTTCATCGTCGGATTTTGACTCTGATCCTGATGTTGCCTCTGATTCTGATTCTAATAATTTTCTAAATTTTTTTTTATTAACTTTAACTGTTACCATTCTGGAATTACAACTATGATTCTTCTTGTTTAATTTTTTCGTCATCTTATCCAGGGTTTTATTCCTTGGTGGCGATAGATGAATTTTTAAACTTTTAGATTTAATCTGTTTTCGTGAAGGAAGCTTTAGGGTCAATCCACTTTTTGGTTCAGACTTAAGAATAAATTCTGAATTATCGATTGGTTCAGGCGTCGTCGAATTAGTTTCCGAATCAGGTATGTTCTTAGATCTTTTTGGTTTCAATTTTTTATTATTCTTGTCATTTGGAAGAAAACCCCTTTTTCTAGAATTTGTAGAATATCCTTTCCCCGCTTTTCCAATCCTGGACTTTTCTCTATGTTTATCAACAATATTTTTACTATCTGGGTTAATCTTCCCGGGGATATTCTTTTTGCTTTTATTATTCATAGTGGCAACACCGTTTGGTGAATTAAAATTTTCATTATTGTTCATATTTCTTGATGGAAGAAGAGAATCCGACAACAAATCACCAGACACGAGAGATCTTACATCGATTTTAGAATCTAAGATATTTTGAGAATTTTTCGAAGTTTTTAAAATTGATAACCCCCCAGTGCTTTGATTCATCATATGCCCAGCATCTTGATTAGTTGGAGTAGAAAATTTCGTTGCCTGTGGTGCTAGAGAAGGATTAAGATGTTGTCCATTTGTGTTCTGTTTTAAATAAATCAACCCCATTTTTTGTAAAGAGTGCTTAGATGTAGGAGCATATATTTTCTCCTTTATAATGTTATTATTGACGTTACCTGTATGTAACCCATATGATAAGTCAGTAGGTTTATTTTGTGAAAAAATATTATGTTGATGGGATATAGGCTGCACTAAATGAGAATTTGGAGACATTCTCACATCAGGAGAGTTTTGGACACTCGTGTTTAATAACGTGTTGGAAATGTTATTCATTTGCAGATTTGTGACCGAGTTATTGTTGGTTTTATGAAAATCCATATTATGGATATAGTTGTTATCTATTGTTGATGATTGATCGTAAGAAGGAACTAAAACGTTTGGTGCAGTTTCAAATTGAAAGCGTTGGTTATTTCTTGCAAACGTAACGTGCGAAGCCGAAATATGTGGAGGTATGGATTGGTGGTTGTTATCACCGATTTGGGGAATCTCAAGATCAGCTTTGCTTGTATTATTAATCATACAAAAATGATCCAAAGGACTTTTGTTTGTTAGATTTTGTGAATTATTGTTACTAAGGTATGCAATGCTCAAATGGGAGAGGTTGCGTGAATTTGTAGTGGTTGCCGAAGTATGAGATGATAGATTTAATTTGGTTAGCGTAGAAGAATTTGGAGCAGTTGATGATGGTGATCTTGCAATTACTGGAATATTTGGCGCAGAAGACATTAAACGTTCACGATCTGTGCGAATTTCAATATGATCTAACTTGACTAGGAGAAGGGAAGCGGATGCGAACGGAATAGAAGATAAAGTAGAAGAAAGGGGAGAGAAGAATGAAAAGAAAGGACAACAGGAGAAGGAAGAAAATAGCGTGGATGCTATAAAAATGTTGTTGGGTTTATCAGTTAAGGGTTACTGGTTGGCTAATATAGCACGAGTTTCGCAGCGAGGTTGTTGATGAATCCAGGGGGAGTGAAGGGAATAACATCTAACGTTTATAACAAAGTTATAAATGATATTCTTTGTTAACTGGTTTTTGGTTGTCAGTTACACCTTTTGTGTCTTATGTTTTATTCGATTAGGAAGATTTGCTTTGACAAATGAACTAAAAATTAAGGACACATCCTAGACATCATTATTTTTGATACTATTAACATTACGAGTTATTAATACGATATAACATTATTGTAGATAATAGTTTATTTTATCTTGTTATAAAATAGTCATACATGGATATATTCACCGGGCAAGTGACGAGTGACCCAACTTTTAACTGAATATAAATATCCTTAAAAACAAACAATTGATATACTCATCAGAGTACTATTTAAATGACTTCATATATGTTACGTGGATCTAATACATGTACATAAGCATCTGTATTTTGTAACTTATTTTAAGTAAATTTAACATATGTTAGGCATTACCCATTATCCACCCCCAGTGTTAACATGTACTATTTAATTAAGCTTTACATTTTAAAATTATTGTTTGTGTCACATATTACAAAATATAGAAACCTTCAATATACACACACTGTATCAAATGTATATCTATAGATTTAATATATAGAAACAATATTTTGGTATCCAGAGTAACAATTACAAATATGAGTTTGTTAAGTTACTAAACTTATGAGTCGGGAAAGGTTGGAATGATACTAATATCATTTAAAAGTGTCCAATCTTTTTGTTGAAACATAATGGCACACTTGTCAACCATAATCCGAGCACTCTTGAAGAGACTATCAAAGGTTCGTTATGCGTACTCTAAATAAAGCAACTGATTGAACAACTACAGAGGTTAAATAAAAATACCGGTCATTTTCTTTGTCATTCAAAGATTTTAATTGTACCATTAACCTATTACCATTTTCTACATATATAGTTTGCATTCCATTCTCAGGAATGTACTACATCCACTGCTTTCTACAGTTTATAATTCTTAAGTAAAACTAAAATATAACTGTCTCAGACGGGCTTCAAGCTACTGGTACAACTTCTTCAATAAGATTACCTAGCTTAGCAAAAACTTTTTTGTTGCCTGCCATTTATAATAACATGCCTTAAGGCCTTATATGATGATTTACCAAATTATTGTATGTATGTAGTAGGTATTTGCTTTATTCTATAATGTTTTCTGGATACATAAATTAAGTAACTCTGTACATTAAAAATTATATACACAAACATTTTTCAAAAACCGAATAAACTTCATCTAATTTTTCTTGCGATCAATTTAAATTTTTATCGAAATGAAAATTCACAATAAAAATTGTGGACATATTTCAAAAAGTTATGCACTCGTAAATTGTGGTAAATTCGGCCGGTTTTGGACGATTAGAAATGAAGCTATAGCTATTTTGGAAATTGCAACAAAAATTAACACATTTAGAAATTAAGTCTTGGTTTCTAAATTTTTAATTTATGTTAGGCATTTTATGGGCATATATTGTGGTTATAGTGATAAAATAATTATTAACTTTTTATAAACCGTTTCAATGTATATATAAATCTACGGCTTCCGATAGAGGCTTATGTGTATTTAAATTTTTCAGTGGTTACATTATTAATTCCCGATGATCCGATGGTCCTTAGATATGGTTCATGATACGTGATCCCCGACTTTGATCCATCCGCAATTTGTGTTCGGTGATCTGTGATCTGGTAGAGATCCCTTGCTGAGTTAAAATTTTAACACGTCCCAGGTGAAAAATAATCGCCAAATTTCCCTAATTTCTTGCACGCTTCATGCATAACAGTCTAACAACTTCAATAATTTATTCTGGGGGCGTCATGCACAGCCGCTCCACATCGGCCTGATCCGGTAACTGGTCCTCCCTTTGTGAGTAGCTCTCCGTATTTTGTCCCCTACTTTGTGTTCATTCAGTAAAACTGCAGGTATCCCCCAAACTCTAACTACTTTAGACAACGCCGACTCTACCCTCTTCAAAAATTTAAACCCATGTGCCTTTATTTATAGTGTGATACATTATAACTAGACCCAAAAATGCTTGAAATTTATGGATTGCGGATATATATTAACTCATTATATTTACACATGTAATTCCAATCAGGTCGCAAGTCACACGGGTCATAGGTCACAGGTAACAAGGCTAAACGATCTAATACTGTTAATCGAGTGCTTTTCTTAATTTGCACAGTATATGTATTATTATAATACAAATAAAATATTCATTAACGTGAGGGTAAACTTTTGATCTATACGTATTAAACTTCTATCTATAAATATATATAGCAAAGACAGCAAC
This sequence comes from Pichia thaimueangensis, assembly GCA_030569635.1. Classification (NCBI taxonomy): domain Eukaryota; kingdom Fungi; phylum Ascomycota; class Pichiomycetes; order Pichiales; family Pichiaceae; genus Pichia; species Pichia thaimueangensis. The sequence continues at coordinate 94,125 of JAJMLM010000207.1, read as the reverse complement.
TCTTGACTTCAAAGAAGTATAGAAAACAAACGGAATTACATTCATTATCATCATATAATTACACATTAAAGCTTCTCTCATACCCTACAATTTGAAGTAGTCGCCATCCTATATTTCGTTGAAATACTGTCTGACAACTATGTTAGTATTGTAGGAAATGGGAGAAGCTATAATATAGCATTTATTTGATGTTGGAAATTAGTAATTTGAAAAAAGTAAAATATAGGCAGTTAAAACATCTGTATGCAAATACTTTTACTGTGTTATCTAACTGTCGGGCACTAAATACCACAAAACATGTTCTTATGTTTTGACAAAGAATTTGAAATTCACTATAATAAATATATGACATTCTCCAAAAAATTGTTTAATTGCAATAATTTTAATTATTCTGTATGTGCATTTAATCAAAATGGGCACACACAGAGCTTTGTAGGATATGAGAGAAGAAGATCACGTTTATCTATCGAGCCTCTGTACACATGACTTTCTGTATTGGTAATGATAAAAAGATAGCCGTTGATAGTAATTTTTTAAAAAAAAATTTGAAATTTGAAATTATCCAATTGGACTATAATATTTTTGCTTATATCAATTGCGATGTGAATGAAATTGGTTGAAAGAGATATCGCTAATGATATCTTTTTTGCATTCCTTAGTATAGATTGAAATTTTTCATATTTGAAAATATAGATATTTTCAATTCTTCACAAAATTATAAATATGTATACTAACAATAATCAATGATATTGGTATACATGTAAACTTTGTGACTATATGATGTATGTTAAGCTGACCATGTTTGTTTAAAATTGCGATGACATATACCCTATACTTTTTATTATCCCCAAGCTTAATAAACGGAGCAAAACCATGGGATATTCTCTTTTATTTATAGTTGTTAAATTTCATCTGATATAGTTAACTATTTTTCTATAAATAACTATTGATGTAATCATCCGAAGTTTATTGCAGAAATAATTTGAGATTGATAATTAACATTTTTCAAGAGGACACTAAATATATTAAGATCAGATTTGGATGAAAAAGAAAAGAGAGGAGGGATGTAACTCTTATATAGACAAAATGAAAGCAGAAATAAATTAAGGCAGAAAAGTTAAGATCGAGCAACAAAATCAGGAGTAATGCATCAGAGTTTCAAGCTCCTTGGATTTTCTGTACATGTTTGGGAATAAATAATGCACACAGGAAATGCACCCTAAAGTTATATGATACATCTATGTTGATATACATTTACATATAAATAATCAGTCAATATTGTTGTACTTGCTTGATTTTTATAATGTTGATTTTAAAAATATAGGCGATCCGACCGATGGCTGGTTTTAATAATAAATATATGCAACCGATTAATTTATTTGGATAACTCTTTTTACTTTCTATCTGGATATTAATCGAATATAATGTCAAGTACTCAATGAACTTTTCAAAAAACCAATTTTTAATAGCTAATTTTGGAGCATTTGAATTATTGATATTTATGATTTGGAAAAAACTTATGGGTTTGAGAGAAAGTGTATACACATGTATATATTATATGTATAGCTTATAAAGAGTTCACGATCCAAAATTAAATTATTATTCATATGATGCCGATCATATACTTATTAGGGAATTTTTTCATTCAAGAAAAAAGGAGCATGGCAACAAATTTATGCATTGTAACCTTAAACAATCAGAAAGTTTAAGATCGTTTGGATTTTAGTATACTTAATACTTTTGTTAAGGTGACGAGTGTCTAGAAATGTAATTCGACGCGTTAATATAAATATATATATCTATATTATATGTATCAATTTTCCAATAAGGCGGTGAGTAGAACAATCCATAGTTTTGGCAAACTTTAGAAATTGTTAGAAGAAGAACGTCTGAATGCTGAATTCAGCAGTCTATAATTTAAACAGTGATCGATTTTCCAAGATCTTGGTGCATGCACGGTGTAATTGTTGCCGCGGTAGAAATTTCATAAACTCGATGCAGGTATTGGGTATATCATTCTGGGGAGAGTTTAACTAGGGGGAAAATTTACCAAATTTCAATCCTATGCATTTCCTCACTCGAGGGACCAGAGATCTTTAGATTTATAAAGCTGGGGGCAGGGACTAATACATGCATATACATATATATATATTTATATATATATTTGTTGTTTATGATTCCCAAAAGAAGTGGGAAGTTGAGTACAAATTGTAAGTATGAATTAGCTATTGAGCACACGAACCGTGAACTAAACAGGCGAAAAGTGGCAACTAAGGCAAAGCAGTTCACATATACAACCGAGTTATTGCTTCATGTCTGCTGACGAAAGGCCAGCCTCCGCCGATCTGCTCTTATTAAATTTATTGACTGTAGGCAGTGGTTGGGGCCGTGCAGCTTGCTGAGTGCTGCAGCCTTTTAAGCTCAGCGGTCTCACTATCCTAACTCCTTAGCCCCTTGATCTATTTCTTTGTTGATTTGTCGGAAGATTGGCCGAAGGGCGCGAACGCGTTCGAAGGCTTGAGGGCTCGAGAGTGCTTAAATGGAAAAACACGATTCTGAATTCTGACAGCGGTTATGTCGTCTAATTGTGATGTCATTCCAACACCACTGCATCGCCATCAATAATCCAAATAAATTTAGATCTATTGTCCTGAATGTTCAATATACCTTCCAAAAAAAGAAACTCATAAAAAAAACCATATTAACTTTTGAGGGGTAACCGGTTTTTGCCATAAATTGTTGGTGAAATTTATATATATAACAAAACTATAAAATCATCTACAGTTTGGAAGTTAGTGATTTACTAGAAACCTCAATAATATGTACCCTTAAAACCCCTTAACACATAGAAGTTTTTACCCATTTCGGACTTTGATTTTAATTTAGATCTAGTAATAATAACTTGAGATATGTTTAGGTTAACTTTTTAAGAATTTTATAATTATTAAAAATATGTGCATCCAAAGCCCAAGTTGCTACCAAAAGACGTCCGATAAATACCAGTTTATAAGTGAGAGTTCTTTTGGAGTGGATAGATCTAAGGTCCATCGTGTCAATATAAACCATTAAAATTTGTGTCCTGTTTGCGAAAATAAATTATGTTCGGACCTAAAAAAAATTTGACAACATCGATGGGGTTTTATTTTTGCATCCAATATAATATAAGTCGATGCAATTTCCCGCTTGATTTTTAATAAAAAATAAAATGTTTTGTGCCATGTGTTTGTTTGTAAAGTTACTAAACTTCTATGATAATTTTGCAAAGAAAATTCCGGTAAGTCATAATATATTGTAAATTTATGCCTTGTAAGCATCAATTATAAATGATCATGCAGCTTGCAAGTTGGCAAGTGACAACTGCACACACATATCTCTAAGCCATTTTAATATCAATATATATATATATATACATATATATATATATTATCGATGTTCTATAATGCCTAGCAAATAAGATTTACTTAAGTACTATAGTAATCGAAATACAAATTCCTAAAAGAGTAATAAAACAAAATAGAAACAAGTTAGCTCTTCAGTTTTAAACAGGCAAAACCTTGATTTAATACTGATTCGTTTACGGAAGTAATAAAGTCTAAAATGTGCCCAAAGAAATTTAAATTTATTAATTTTTTTTTCAGACCTTGCTATTTGCTATTAACTGAAATCTCATCACTTGCGAAGCTTAAAGATTTATGTATACTCTTTGGATTTTTGTCACTAAACAGCATCTCTTGTCTATGCAAGTATAAATAGCAAACAAAAACACTTACACAGGTATATATATAACATTTGAAGATTTCATGTATTTAACGACTCTCGCAAACCTTATAAAGTACGCCAGCCACCTCTAGCCTCAGACTGGTATAAGATATACACCGGCTGATGCTACAATTTTCTGCCTTCCGGCCACCTGTCCCGCCCTGCGGCATAATAATTGACGCTGCCAATCTCGACGTGACCGTTTAAGTTACCATGCAGCACCGTTGGATTAACTCGACAACTAAAGCTGCAGGCCGCACCTCCGCTGGGAATTTGCTATTTTTTTTTTGCCAGAATAGTTCCCGAAGCCACTACCAACAGAGTAAACACCCATTCTCACATATAATCAGGCATCAAATATAGCAATGACAGTGTTTACTACTTTCACTTCCATAATGTTTCGAAGTTCTGAAATTTCCTCTTAGGAAAAAAGCCAAGTATCATGATTGTTCTTTTTGACCAATTTAGATCACTAAAAATGTAATCCGGCAATAATAGAAATTAATACTAGCTGAAAGACCATAGAACTTAAGTACAAACTAAAATCCTGCAGATGCTGCGAAAAATCTTTGTGTGTAATTTGTTTCAAATTGTCTTGAAGAATCTTAAGAATATATATTTCTATGAATTCTTCAAAAAATTTAGTATGAGATAAAATTCAGGGGTATTCATATTTGGCTAGGAAAGTCACATCTAGACCTGAGCAACCTCAAAGTTGTTAATCTGAAATCCATTTTCAAATAGCCATAAAATTCGCAGGGATATGAGCGTCCGAAAGTCGAAAAATCACGAAATTTTTTGACATTCACTATGGGACGATTTTTACTTTTGTAATTTTCCAATAATATATGACGACAGTTTTTCAATGTTAAAGGTCGCTTTTGTAGTCCGCCGCAAGCTTTTAAATATGTTACATATATGAAATCAACAGCTATTGCATTTACAAAGTTATGAGCCTGTGCAAAAAAGCCTATTTTTAACTATGTGTTTTTTTTACAAACCGTCATAACTTCTGTAAAATCTCCAAAACAAATCAACAAAAAATACAATTAAGCAAATTCTCGCTGAGGAAAACACACTTGCCAAATTTGAAGTTAATACATCGAAAACTCGTTAAGCAATGGTCACCCAAAGTTGGCGTTTTAAGCCCGGGGGCTCAGCTGTCACATGTTTTTTTTGCAGATTTAGCAACAAACTACTGTATTATCAGAAAAGAGGAGTTTTAAAACAAGAAAAAATTCTAGAGACTCCAAGAGTGTTTCCCTATTCGAAGAAAAAAGCAAAAAAAAAGAGAAATTTCCTAACCTCCAAAGTAAGTGGAAAAAAACATAGAAATTTTTCAATGCGCATCGACAAAAATTAAAACAAGAAAACAATAACACATTCACATCTTTTGCTCCCATTGCACGGACAAGAGCAATTAATTCAAAAACCTCAGTGAAAAGTTTTCAGTTAGCATTATTTAATTGTGATCCATGAAACAAAAAAGTGATGTCTTTCAACTCAGTGTATATCTCTAGTCTCCAGTTGCACAACAGTGTTTTTGGCTTGTGCTTTTACTTGCTTTTTACTTAAGCTATTAGACCATAGTTTCATATTAATATGACTTAAAAAGGACTTAATATGAATACTATGATGAATATTAGGCAGAAACCTTTAGTTTGTAATAACAATATTGAAAATAATGACGAAATGGAAGAAAAGAATGCTGATACAGTTTTTGTTATTTCCGTGATTGTTTAATCTCAGAATACCTTTAAATCAAAGTTGGATACCAACAATGAATCCATGGCAATGTGATACAAAGAACTTAACACAAAATATTACGGGAACATGAGTTTTTGGCTTCCTTGTTAGTTTGTTAACTTTTCGAATTAATCTTTTTGCTTGGAACAAAAGTTTATCAAATTCGGGTTTGTGAAGAGTTTAATTTCAATAACTATAATAATGATGGGTAACAATTGGATAGTTTTGGTGTGCTTTTTACAGTTTGAAAACTAATGATGAAGATTTTGCTCTTTCTATTTTTTGAAAATGGTGATCAAAGAGAAGTTTTTTTAAATTGATTGTTGAGTTCGTTAAAGCAGTAAATTTGTGTCGATTTAGGAAAGAATATGTCCAGTTTGGTTTTTAATTCAGTATGTATTTACCGTTCAAGCTTAAATGATAATGAATTTTGATTTAAGTTTAAAAGTTTGGAAACTAAAAAGATTGATGATTATATGCTGCGAGGTTGGTGATGTACAATCGATGATGAATTGATTGTAGGATTTGTTAAAATCTGTAAATTCATCATGGCTCTTGAAAGAATCTTCTTAGTTTTTTTTCAATTGGTAAATATTAAAATTCATATGGATTCAAAAGTTTGGAACCTAAAAATATTGATCACTTCAACTGCGCAAAATTTAATTGCTATATTTTAAAACCTTCCATTTGATAGGATCTAAACAATATTGATTTAGTAGCATATCTTTATTAACCACACATCTTAAAACATAAATCGTGGCAGAATAAGTAATAGCAGCCGGTTTAATGTAATTATTATAATATTGAAAAGAAGAATGGGTGAAATCAAAAACAAAATTACCATCTTCAACATTTTGATAAACTTGAAATTTAATATAAGAAACATGACAAACAATCAATTAATGATGATGATGGAAGTGATAACAGTTAAATTTAAAATTAGCTTTGGTTTAAACGCGGTGTATCTTTACAACCAAAAATGATGATAAATTATTATTGGTTAGTGTGGGCATAAGTTTGAAAGTTTAGAAAATAAAAAAAGGGTGACTCTGTTGCAAGATGATGATGGACAATTGCGATGATAATGCCAATGGCGGCGAAAGTGAATATGGTAAACTCAGTTAAACTTAAAATTCAAGTGTATATTTACAACTCAAAGTTAACTGAAAATGATGATAAATTAATGTTTAGCGGTTTTGGTATGGCTTTAGATTTTTGAAAACTAAAAAGGATTACGATTCTGCTGTTTCGTTCCATTACGTGGGTGTTTTACAACATGGGATTTACGATGGTGATAAGAATGGATCTGATTAACTCCATTACAGTTGGTACTAGATATTAGGACAAGATTAAATAAGAATAATGATGCATTAACATTGGGTGGAATTTTAAAAATTTTGGCTAAACATGATAAAATTAATAGGAATAAAAGGAAAAGTAAGAGAAAAAGATTTATTTCCACCAGAAGTAAACAGTAAAGAGCTGCATCTTTTACTTTGTTGATATACTTTATTATTTTGGCTGTCCTTTGATTGATAGAAGAGTATAGTGGAGTATCCCCAACAAATATTAGCAAGTTTTGTAGTTGGCAATTTAGTCTGAAGAGAAAGAACAGTGACTGCATGTCAATTATGTTTTACAGACGGGGGGCTCGAGACTATTAACAGTTTTATTGGCTTTATATCTTTACTTTAATATTATCTAAAATTCCGTACACTTAACAAAATTTCTTTGCGCTCAACTCATAATATTGATTTTTTTTGTAAAATTAAATCTTAAACACGACGGCGATTTTCTTTGCGCACGCCTCATCTCTATACTCTTAAGGCACCGTTTCACTTTAGTGAAACATTTAACGTATAAAAGGCCACAATCAATAACTAGTATATATATACTCTTAAAATTTTTCTTCCATAGTATCATGAACAAAAACAATGAAGTATTTGGTCTCTCATTTTTTTGGGAAATATGACCACTACATGTTGAATGCTAGGTAAAAGAAGTTAAAAGGTAAACCAATAATTTGCTCCGCATCTTTGAAAAATTTAACAGCTCTTGAAATTGATGGGTTCATGATTCTTGATTAATGATTAATGTTCCAGTGCTCTTCAGGCAGTACTACTGCCTTTTCATCATTTTATCATAGCCTTCTGATATAACAACATACATGCAGGAATATATATAGTTTTAATAACTTCCTATGATATTATAGACACATGTTTTTACATCAGCGAAAACAAAAATATTGATACACAATATAGATAAAGTTTGAACGGACTTCATATGGTCCTTGAATTCAAGATGCCTATTAAGTCAGTGGTACGACGTTTTTCATCTTATGGCATATATATAATATAATTCTCCAAAAACCCCGTTAACTTATAATAAAATAGCAATGCTCTCTATAAATTGTCTACACATGCATGAATATATACCAATCTGTTATAATGGTGAAGAATGGAAATATTCTCTCCAGTCTTGAATATCTTTTAATTCATCCCATTCACTTCTTTTGACCATACCGGATTCGCTGCAGTCCAAATACCTTAAACTCTTTTTAAATTTACTATGGATCACAAAAGATTCAATAATATTCAGTTCCAATGAGTTTATCTTCCTCAATTTCAATCGTTTAATATTTGCTAAATCAACAACAAGTTTCCAAATATTCTTTAACTCGACACTTTTAGCATAATTTTTAATAAATGTCACATCATCCAGGTCCATATCCCTACCTGAATCACTCCAAAAAATTGGTTTATTTTCATCAAGTATAACAGGCTCCTTATCCTTAGCAATCATTTCACCATTACCAGTGGCCCAATTAAATGACTCATAATCTCTCAATTCATAATCTGTGCTTACAACAACATTATTAAAATTCAATTCTTCCAAATTAACACACTCTGTAATAATATGAATAATATATCCAACTGGAATATCCCTATTAAAACAATACTGCTTCAACAATGTATTCATCCTAGGATGCGGTGTACCAAATGGCTGAATATCTAAATATTTTTGAATAATAGCTTTTGCTTTACCTTTTCTTGTATCAGCATTACTTCTCTTATTTTTAACTAAAACAGCACCTGGCTTTTCCCTGACAATAGATGATTGTTGATGTAATTTCTTTTTTTGTGTTGATGGTAACGAAGTAGATGACGATGATGCCAGTTGTTTTGTCGGTGACTTTCTGGCAGGGCTTGTATTACTATACTTCTTTTTGATTGGCTTAATTGGTTCTAAACCAAATGCCTTTTTAAACGACTTAACCAATGCATGATCTCTATCATTTGTTTGTTTACTATGCTTATCATTATTAGATTTACGATTGCTACCATGCAATTTGGAACTGTTCGATGCAGCTAAATAATTTGACTTACCTTTTGCTTTCTTCAAAGAATGTTCAGATCCTAAATGTGATCTTGTGTTATTGCTGCTGTTATTCAACATCGTTGTACTGACCGAACTAAGCTTTTTGGTAACCAGCAAATTAGGGACAGATTGGTTTCCACGAAGATCCACATGACTTTCAACCGTTGATGAACCACCAGATGATATTGTCGATCCAGAGTTTGCCCTTTTTCTCCATTTATTAAAATCGCCATATAAGGGATGGTTTCTATACTTCCAGTCTCTCCAACTAGCATAAATAATTTTATTTTTTTCATTTAACAACTCCATCGCTGTAGAAGATCCATAAATTAATCTATCACTATATCTAGATTTTTCAGCTGAAGTTAACGACACAGGAAATGCAATTCTGGATAAATCAAAAACCTTAACATATTGCGCATAAGTTGGATAATTCATAATAGTGTGAACAAACTGCGCCAACCTATAACTTGAAGTAAATTTTGGATATCTATATAAGTTTGGAATAGCAAATAAGTTGAAAGATTTAGAAACATACAAGCATGTGACCAAATCATGCTGGTTGCTAATACTACTAATAATCATTTGATGGATTTCTTTTGGCAGCTCATTGAACTTGGCAGTAGGTCTACTTTTAAAAACTTCAGCATGCGCACTATATTGAATGGAAGAAACTGATTTATTGGAGACAGATCTTGATTTTATTGATAATGTATCACTTGCTGCATCTAAAAGTTTTTGCTTAAGGTTGTTATTGGTAGTTACCAAAATTGACATTAGTTTACTATCATGTTTCTTTTTATGGATCGCAACAACAGGTTTATTATCTTCACCCGATTTAATCTCAATATTGCTATCTGCAGCATTAATGTATGTGTTTGTTCTATAATCAAATACTTTATTGGGAGTAATTAAAGATCTATATGGCGGTAAATACCTATCCATTCGATAGTAATCAACACTTGCATGTCTACTCAGTTCACCATCTTTATTTTTCTTCAGTTTAATTGAAAATTTTCCCTTCAGGGGTGAATTGTTTATATTAGAAGAACGTAGATTGCGATTTCCAGGTGATGAAGTTGATGGTTTTCTTAACAATGATGCCGATTTAGGGGTTGTATTTATATGTATAGTTGAACTTTCTGGTAAAAGTTGCATATGATTTATATCACTTGCATGATTCCCAGAGTCATGTTCTAGGTGATCATCATCAGACTCAGAAGTAGAATAATAACCAGAGTCAAGTTTATATTCTTGGCGTTGCAATTTTAAAGCAAATTCTGCATCCTTTAATTCCTGTATTATCTTAAGATGTGATTCATCAAACAGAGAGTACGCTGGTGGCTCATCAGGCATTATAGCATCCAATGATATACCTTGGGCAAATTCCGTCAAACTAGAGGCAGTATTTGGTTCACAGTATAAATTTTCAGGGTGTATTTCAAGACTCTCATTTTCAACTAGTGTATGTAATGCATTTTCATTACTAAAAGTATCTTCAACGACATTATCGTTATCAACACATTTAGATTCTGTAATATACTCATCATCCTGATTAGTTACAATTTCACTATTACCCTCATGATCCACAATTTCATCATCAACTGTATTCTCGATATTATCATAATAATCAGTGGTGTTCAATTCAGTGCTTGATAATACTTCGTCGAAACCAAAAAATGATTTAAATCTGTTTGGATCATCATAATCATTATCTGATGGAATTTCTAAGCTTAAAAAATCAATATTATTGTTATTAGTGACACCAGATAAAGAATTATTTCTATGTAGTTGTTCAAAGGCTTCCGATGACAATTCTATTTCCAACTCTTCATTGGGATCCATTTCATTACCAATATTATTTATAATTTCTAAAATTGACTCATCAATGTCATTATTATCGTATTCTTCAAATTGATATGCATATGTTTTAGGTTTGGTTATCATCTTGTTGGTGCTATTTCTTGTTGGCAAAGAAAGGTTGTGGTAAGATTCTTTGATAAGCATGGTATTTGCATTAGCGATCATTGTTGAACCGGGATTTGAACTTTCAGTAGTTATATTTTTACTTAAAACTTTAACTTGGGAAGACTCATCTAAATGTATATTTTGTAAGGGATTTATATTTTCATCATTGACTGTCAGTTTAGGGGTCAAAGTATAAGACGGATTAGCAGTCTTATTTTCAAAATCCGATGTCAACCTTACATTACCAGGTTTGGGTAGTGAGTTTGTATTTTTTAGAATATTTTCATTTTTTTGAAATAATATTTCATGATTTAAATTTTCATTTGAATTTCTATTATTACTACTGATTTCAAAAAAATCAATATCTTCTTCTTCATCTGCATAAAGATCAAGAAAATCGTTTAAACTTTGTGCAGGAGACCTAATAGAACACGAACTTTGGCGAGATGACGTTATAATATGCATCTCGGGAGGGATAAAATGATGCAACATCTGGGAAGTGTTTCCTTCCATATTTGTTGTCAAATGCGATTGAAGCTAAGACTGGAGAATATGTGTTAGACCCGGCGCATTCAGATGGCTCCAGATGCAACCTGTAGCAGGAAATTCCACATTTTTCCTATCTTGAATCATCGATGATCATGAGACCAAAACAATGCCAGCGTTTAAATCCGCAAAGCTTATATATATTTAGTACACAGCAGAAACGTTTTTTTTTATTTTAGGCATTTTCTCGCTGCACAGTGCACAGGGAACAGGAACGGATCGAGCACTATACAATGATTTCATACTGAGCTATAAATTACTGAGCTATAAATAATACTTCTACTATATTCCTAGTGTTTACACAAGACCAGAAAAATCAGCGGGGTTTTCCTCTAAGAGACCCTCCTTCTGTTCCTTCAAATCCATCCATCTAACGTGACTAAAATTAGGCAATTTAGCGGTCTCAGAAACGATACTTTCAACAGAATCAGCTAGGGTTAAAAGACAAATTGCATCGTAACCCCCAGCACCGGGAACAACTCCCCCAAGAACACCCCTCACACGAGTTGCAGCATTAAGAACGTCCGTTTGTTCTGATGGTTCAATCTCAGCACCAGTCTCTACAGTAAGCATCTGCAAATACAATCTAATATTTTCAATCGATGCAACAATTTCTTTTAATTCAAGTAGCTCATTTGAACTGTTAATAATTCCATCTCCACTATTAATCGATAATTTTTCAAGTAAATACTTATATTTTTCTGGATTTTCCTGAGATAACTTTTCCATGGATTGTAATGATTTTATCAGTTTCATATTAGAATTGTTAATATTTGTATATAATTCATATGCTTCGTTGGGATGCTCCTTTTTCCAATTAAGAACTTTGGTAACTAATTTAGGAGTTTCTGAACCACCAACAACATCACCCATTAATAATCGAATACCATGTGGTAAACTACATTGTTCATGTTCTATATTCCAATCCTGTTCATCAACCAAATACGTTAATTTTTCAATACTTTCATCATGGGCATCAAGTACACGATTGACTAGTTCCGGAGCAAACCGTTTATAAATAATCGATCCAAAGGTTGCACTAGCAACATCAAAACCAGACCCTATCTTACCCTGTGCTTTACAATGGGCTATTTGAGCTAAGTTATGGACTCTTTCTTTCCATCTTGCATCTTTAACGTCAAAATCTGGAAATAAACTTGATAATAAACATGCAGTTAATGATGTTACTAATGCAGCACTTGAACCAAGACCAGTCTTATTCACTTTAGTAATCTCCTTTTCATGATATAAAAATTTCTTGGAGTTATTCTCGGATTTCCTTTCTCTGGAATCTAATTGTGAATGATACTCCGCATCTGAAAAAATTGTAATATTGATGTTCTTCCCTTTAGATTCGATAGGCTCGATAATTTTTTTTCCAATAGCATATGCTAATACAATGTGAATGACAGATTGAATAAACGGATTGTGTTTATGTGAGTTTTCTGAAATCGCCGTCCTTAAACCAGTGTTTTGGAGAATATTCAAATCAAGAGAGTAGGCCCAACTGCCATTGAAAAATTGGGGTGAATCTACACGAATATTGTAGATTCCGTTACCATATGTTGTTGATTCTGTGGCAGTGTTCAACGCGTACATCCGAGCACTAAGTGCAACCACATAAGCCTCGTACTGTGGATCTAGCACCAAATAACCACCCGCCAAAAAGGCCTTACCTGTAGCACTGAATGCTTTTCCAATCATTCTAACGTTTGGTGTTGAGATATCCGTATCTTTTGTCACCTGACAGGAGGCGACCAAACGCTGTGCCAATCCAAAGTCTGACAAAAGGCTCCGTATCAAAGCTCAGAGTTCACTGCCGAGGTGAGAGCTGAGAGCTGAGAGCTGAGCACCCGCGACAACCCCGAAAAGGCAACCCAGGCGACACGCGACACCGTCCCCCGTCCCCGGAGTTAACTGGAATAGAGAGTTAAGAAAAAGAGAAGCCCACAATAGGAACGCAACTCCCCTTTGTTTCTATCCCTTTTCTCTACCTGGTTTTCTTGAAGCAGAATAACGGACGGTCATATATTTATCGTAAATATCTCAGTGAAATGGAAGGAGACAAAAGAAAAAACCACTTGATTGTGCTCTTGCATGGATTATGGGGATCCGCTCAGAATCTGTCTCGACTAGAATCTGTTTTACATCATAGTTTGGGGGAATCGAAAGTCTGCAAATTTCATACATATGCTCCAATTTGCTTCTCTCATTTTAAAACATATGACGGGGTGGAATCAATTGGAGATTACATTTTACCGGATTTATTTAAACATTTGGAAAAATTGCATTTAGAACATAATATTCAAATTGATCAAATCAGTTTTATTGGTTATTCATTAGGTGGGTTGATAGCAAGATATGTATTAGGGGAATTAATGGATGTAGGATTTTTTGATGTGGTTAAACCTGGTTTTTTCACCACTTTTGCAACCCCCCATTTAGGTGTTACATTTTATAGAAATAGAATTTTGAATATTTTAGGAACCCATCTGTTAGGCCAAACGGGTAGAGATTTATTCATGTTTGAAAAATACGATGGTATAATTTATAAAATGAGCGATCCAAATGGTAAATATTATAAAGCTTTGAATTTATTTGAAACTAAAATCACAATTTCAAATGTTAAATTTGATAGAACAGTTGGCTTTTATTCAGCATTTATGACACAATATGATGTCTTCAATGATTGGGAAAACATAGAGGCAAATTTTATTTCTAATTTACCAAGCGCAACATTGACAGAGAATGATAAACTTGTTAAATGTCTGGTTTTCGATTTTAATGCATCTCAAAGAGTTGATCCGAATTCGAAAAGTATGAAACAATCAGATGATGCTATAGTTACCACACGAAAATTTGCCATTGTTATAGTAATGACTATCGGTATATTTTTTTTCCCGATAATTTTCTCGATTAGTCTGTTTGCAACAATCAAGAGCTATTTTCGGAATAAGATCTTATCCAAACCACAAACAAGAAAATTATGGGCTTCAACTTTTTCCAAAATCATGTCTTTAAATTCTAAGTCAGACATACCATCTTCATCAAATAAAACTCAAAATTCTTTAACATTTATAGATAACAATACTAATAGTATAAAACCTGAAGATGATGGATATGACGAAGCTCTAAATTTAAAATTGAGACCAGTTGGTATTTCACACGTGACAAGAGATTTGGTTGAAACTGGTTTAAATGTAATAAATAATGATATCGATTACAGTGATAATGATACACAATCCGTCCTTTCAACAAAATCTGTTGGAGATGTCGAAAAATCATATTTCATTGATTTGGATTTTGAGTTGGATTACAAATCAAAATCCGCAGTTATTACTAAATTAATCAACAACCTTGATTGCACCAATTTATCTGAATCACAACTAACTAAGAATCTTGATCCATTACCGTTCGATCATGTCAGAGAAAAAGTGGTGAATAATTTAAATACTTTGAACTGGACCAAAATAGCAGTTCTTTTACACAGCTTGAATGCGCACCAATCGGTTGTGGGGAGACGTGGTTTCGAAAGGACACCGGAAAGTATACCATTTTTATTTCTGTACTCTTTTCTTATTGAAGCCAGTATGAAACAACATTATAAATAATTGCTTCTTTTTGAGGCTGTTAAGTTTGAAATTTGCTACTAGGTTAAGCTCTTATTTCATAATTTTGTTTGGTTAAAGTATTACATAAGATATTTGGTTGTTCGTACAATATATAAAAATAAATATAGATCTATTTAAATTTAAACTTAAATGTTGATAAATAAAAAAATAGGCAATGCTTATTAGATTCAAATAGAACACTCGAGTTCTCCAATTGCCTATTGCAATGTAACATAATTTGCAGGGAATAACTTTCTTTGACCATTGAGTGATCCTAACCACCAATCTTCATCAACCTTATCAATATCGGTAATAACATCACCTTCTACAAATGTCAGTTCATTATCTTCAGTGGCATCATAATCATATTCAGCAACAGCACATGGGCCTGATGGTTTAATTTCTTCAGCAGGTGCAGGTTCAGATCTTGATGGAAGAGAAGGAGGTGGCGCAGAAGCAGTAGTAACAGCAGGACTAGATGATACTTCAACAATTGAAACGTATGATGCAGGAAATAAACCCGTTTCTCCTTTGCTATTAGTACCTTTCCACCAATCTTCATCAACAAATTCAATAGCCGTGATTGTTTCACCTTCTGCAAATCCAATTTCGTTATCCTCATCTTTTTCATATTCATATTCAGCCACTGCTTGTTTACCAGTGGTTGGTGGTACAACAGCTGACGCCGGTTTCTCTTCTTCGGGTTCTGTTACCAAAGGAATTGGTCTTGAAGGAAGTACTGCTGGAGTTGATGATGCAGCTGGTGGGAAAGAACTTGATGTTGGTTTATTTTCCTCTTCACCCCAAGCTTCATCGTTTTTGGATTCATCTTCTTTCTGGGATTTACTTAGCGTGTCTCTTGTAGGCGGAGGTGGGAAAGAAGAAACTGGCGTCGACTTAACAGGCTCAGATCTTGCTGGAGGCGGTGGAAAAGAGGACACTGGTTTTTGAGTTTCCTCTTCTTCTTCTTCCCTTTTGGCTTGTAAATGTAAAGTTTCAAATTTTTCTCTTGCGCTATTTAAACTAATATCCTCGTGATCAATATCCTTTTCAACATCTTCAGCATTGACTGGCCTATCATCTTTCGGAACCTCTTTATATTGTCCCTTCTTTTCAGCCCACAGTTGCGCAGGAGTCTTACCATTTTCTGCACCAAAATTTCTGCTCAATCCTCCAATTAACTTGGAACTATCTTTACCAGGGTTGCTATCAAAAACTGGAGCTTTAGTACCAAAATCTGGTTTAACAACCTCTGATTGATTAAATCTAGATAAAACTGAATGTGACGGCTTTGGTTTTGGTAACGAAGTTAAACCACCAGATGGGTTAATTGAAATAGTTTTTGTCTTTGGTAATTCTTCTTCTTTCTCTTCCTTCGGTTCTTCACGTTGAACTGATGATTCTGGTTTTGAAGTTCTCAATGCATGAATATCAACTTTGGTTGGCTTATAAGCCGATGGGACATTTGCCAAAGGCTCTTTTGAAAAATCTCTTTCTTTGATTTCGGCTTCATCCCCCCAACCATCATTAGATTCGGAAGTATATGCTTTCTTTGGTGGTAATGATGGCTTTGGTTTGATAACAGAGGGTGTGGAAGATGTTGGTGCTAAAGTTGCAACGGGAGTAGTAGTTGCAGCCTTTGGCTTTGGTTTGAAAGTTGAAATTGAAGACTTTTGTGGAGTCAAACTTTGAATGGAGTATCTTGCACCGGATGCATTTGAAACAGTTTTCATAATGTCGTCTACATCTAAATCATCACTGTCTCTAGCAGTTATTTCGACATGGTAATGTAAAACTTTTCCAACGGCAGATAAGTTTTGGGCATATGAAACCTTTGATTTTATTGGTGCTGAATCTGGGCACCAACCCAATAACAGCAATTTTTTAACATCAGAACCAAAAGGATTGACACCCATTATACCAAATTGAACGGAACCTTCTTCAAATTCGGAAACAAACTCTTGAATGTCACCGTCTCCTGAAACAATTGGCTTTAATGAGGAATCTTTCAGAGTTTTAAAAATAGCATAAGTTTTGTCACCCGAAACAACAGCATCATAATGCTGTTTGATATCTTTAGCGTACGTGGATAGATCAATTTTCTCCATTGAGGATGTAAAATGTATTTTCAGTTGTTTTCTTTGATAGCAACCCTTATATTAATTGTCTTGAAGTAGAAAGGGTAGACGCCCAAGCCCTGGAGCCAGCTAAGCAACTTGGAACAGTGTGTTGATCCCAGAGGATTCCCTCCGTCTCCCGACAGAGCACCCAGCCACCATGGCCACGGCATTGGGTGCACGGGTGCAAATGTGCAGGAGGAAGGCTTTTCGTCTTTCGTGTTTGGTGTTAGGTACTTCTCCTTTCGTGTCTGCCGTATCTGCCTTATCTGCAATCGATCCACAGGAAATTGGTAATTTAGACCAGCATATAAGTGCTATGACAGTAATGGAGAGTGAATTCAGAGCAAGTGCAAAATACGCCAATAGCCAAGACACGACATTTTTGAACCCTGCAAATAAACGTTCATACAAATCTCAATTCAATGCTGTATATTCATTTCGTACAAGAGCTTTGAAATCCAGGGTAATGAAATTGGCCCATCCAAAATGGTCAAATGTAAATGTGAATGGAGCAAAACCAAAGTTTGTTCCTAAAGTTTTAGATGTGCCATTTTTAGAGCCAGTTTTCATTATTGGGACAACATTGGCAGACCTGAAATATAAACCCGATGTTTTGAAGGAGGTTGAATTGAATGTTCAAGGTCATTTTAAAGAGTTGGATGATATAAATACCGGTAGTAGAACTACACATAACCAAATTGATGATCTGAGGAAATCTTCTTATAGTGATCCTAAAACCGATAAATTGTGGTTAGAAGATGAAAGTGGCCGGATTCTGCTTACTGGCGATCACTTGGCAGATAAGGTTTTGGTCACGGGTTTAGTTATTGGTGTTTTGGGGATGGAAATTGAATCTGGTATTTTTCATGTCGTTGATATAATTTATCCAGAGGCTGCTCCACAGAAAAGCATAAAAGCAAATGATATAGCAAAAGGAAAATTGATGTTATGTAGTGGATTAAATTTTAACGAATCTTCTGATTTAGCTAAATTTGAATTGTTACAAAATTGGATAATGGGAGAATTGGGGGATCCAAGGGCCAAGGATGTTGCGGAGTTAATGATTATAGGAAATTCTGTCAACATCAAATCACTCAAACATAACGTTAAAAGTGAAAAGGATAAATATTCCGAGGGCTTCATATCACAATATGATGAACAGTCGGTAAGATATATGGACACCTATTTTGAAGACATTCTACACAGTATTCCCATTTCAATTCTTCCCGGTGCTCATGATATAGTGGAAGCAGGATTGCCAAAGCAACCAATGCATCATTCACTTTTTCATAGATCATCCAAGAGAAGTAATTTTAAAAGATTAACTAATCCTTCATATTATGAAATAAATGGATTGAGAATGTTGCTGTCGGCAGGTGAAAATATAAATGATATACTTAAATACATAGTTCCTAATATTAAGGTTACTGCTGATGAAATTTCCAATTGCATATCAACGGATTCTAGGCTTGGCATTATTGAAGATTCGTTACTATGGCAGGTTATTGCACCAACTGCACCGGATACTTTATGGTGTTATCCATTTGAAGATCGGGATCCATTTACTCTAGTTGAAACGCCCCATGTTTATATTGTAGGCAATCAACCCAATTTTGAAACTTCAATGATTGAATTGAAAAGGAAAAATGGCGACGTTGTACCTGTTAGAATCATTGCAGTCCCAGAATTCAGTGAATCGAATTCTTGTGTTCTGTTGGATCTTGAAACCCTACAATGTGAATTGCTCGAGATGTGTTATTAAAACCTTTTATATACATGTGTGTGTGTGTGTTATATATTTTCTATAAACAGATTACTATTATTCAGGCTTTTTCAAGCAATTCTAATTTTTGTAAAGGAACTTTATTACCCTTTATAAATTTAGCATTCTTACCGTATGTCAAATCTGAACCAAATACAGCATAATCTATGCCTCTTTTGGTTTCACCAACCTTTAGCTTATCTAATAATAGCTTAGAATATTCAGGAATAATTGGATCCATTAAAATTAAAATAACTCTCAATGAATCCAATGCTGTAAAAATAATCATATCTTGCTTTAATTGTTTGGCCTCCTTTTCGGAGTCACTATCATTAGGCTTAACTTTTAATGTCCAAGGTTCATAATTATCAAATAAACCATTAACCAATGGACCGCAATTGAAAATCTTTTGAACAGCTTGATGCATATTGAAATTGGTTATATCTTCATCAATATCTGTTTTCAAATTGTTAATAATATCTTTTATTGAAAGTAAAGAAGTTTTGAATTCAGAATCATCTACTTTATCCAGTAACGCTTCATAATTTTCATTTTCGAATCTCGATAATGCCCTTTCAATGTTAAAATTTTTAGATAATGACCTAACCATCAAATTACAGAATTTGTCAATAAATTCGTTTCTTAAAGTATTCAACCTTTCTTCATTATAATCTCCATCAGTGTCCAACACAGAATATTTCATCATGAAAAGTCGCAATGCATCAGACCCGTAATAATCTGATATTTGTACTGGATCGGCAACATTACCTCTAGACTTACTCATTTTACGACCACCCATTAACCAATGCCCGTGTACAAAAACTTGCGTTGGCATTTCTAAACCTGCAGCCATTAAGAATGCTGGCCAATAGATGCAATGGAATTTTATAATGTCTTTACCGATCAAATGTGTTGGTCTAGGCATAATGTTGGCATTTGGATAGCCTTCTGATGTTAAATAATTAATCAATGCATCGAACCAAACGTATATTTTTTGAGTATCATCATTAGGAACCGGAATACCCCATTGTAAACGCGATGATAATCTTGAAATAGATAAATCTGTTAATTCCCTGGATTCTAATTCATTAACGATATAGTCATAATACTTCTTCGGTTGAATAAAGTCGGGGTGAGCCTTTATATATTCTAATAGCTTCTGTTGAAATGCAGATAATTTAAAGAAGTAATTATCTTCAGATTGATATACAACAGTACTTGCCGTTTCTTTTGAAATGGTGATTTCCTCTCCTGTTTTTTCATCTGTTGACTTAACAACATCAGAATCCGCATAAAATGTTTCATCAGAAACCGAGTACCAGCCACTATGCCGTCCTTTATAAATAAAGTTATTTTTATCGACAACTTTCCAGAAATGATTAACAGCAGCGTAATGATCGGGATCGGTAGTTCTTATAAATCTATCATATTTGATATTTCCCAACTTAGCCAGTTCCTTAAATTTTGCAGCTAAACTATCACAAAAAATTTTAGCATCTACTCCAGCAGCTTGTGCTGCATTTTGAACTTTCAAGCCATGTTCATCGGTACCGGTTGTAAAAAATGTATCTCTTTTATTCAATTTACACCATCTATTTCTTACATCTGCCAATGTCATGGAATAAAAATGCCCTAAATGTGGTTTGGCATTAACGTAAAAGATGGGCGTAGTCGTATATATTGTCAATGCCGATAATGGTTTCATTTAGACTTGTCAAGTTAAAAATGTTTTTGATGGTATCTCCATAAACTTTTTGTAATGGCAATATCTTACTTTGGGTAAAGGCTTGTGGATTATGCCATTTCCATATTAATAAAAAAGATGCGTGAAGTGCGAGCGTTTCTGGTTTCTGGAACTGCTACAGCGCTTGGGATTTAGCGTTTTAAAGAAAAATTGCAATAATACATGAAACATGCGATATTATTGCAAAGATTGTAAAGGAATTTTATAAATTAAATTATAAAGAAATACCCAGATGGCTGTTATCAACCGTATCTTGATAGATAGTTGTTATTTATGTACATGGTTAAATAATTTACCAATTTTTTCACATTGAAACGTAATGGATAATTAATATTTTAACATCCAAATTGGTAAGGAACTGAAATAAATGCATGATAATACTGTAATGAATAGTTGGAGCTGAAATTATAAATATATGAAGATGATCATTTGTCAACTTCTTCTTTGAAAAGTAATTTTTGACTGTGTTTGTCAAACATATTTGTAAAATCGGCAAGTTTAAGTTCGGCTGGATTACCGGACATAACTGTATTATCTTTGAATGTTACTTGAACAAATGGTTCTTTCTTTGATTTATTGTTCAACAGTTCTAAATCAACTTGACATATACCTTTCAATGAGGGTGGGATCTGTGAAAGCACCGATCTTGCACTTCTTGCTTCTGGGCCAAACGGATTAAATTTGACAGTAACTTTGGTGAAATATTTAGTGATCATGGCAGAATATGATTGTGCTGTCAGTAAACCCAAAGAAGTACGTTCTTACCTCATGACTACTTCCTACTATTCATGATATATTCCAATAATCCATGTTTCTTCTTTCAAAACTTGGTGCATTTCATGAAAATTTCCTGCGAGCCCTGTCGTCGCGTCGCTATCACGTCGATCGCCGCACAACTATTTTCCGTTTCTGTTTTCTCCGTTATCTCCTTCGTTCTTCAACAGTTCTTTCAGCAGTTAGTTGTAGCTGTGGAAAATAGCAATTTTTGGCACTCCGTTTTTCCTACCATGGTGGGACCATGGTCGTTGACCTTCCATATTAAGTAAGAAACACCTCATAGTTAAAGAATGCAATTAATCAGTATTCTTATCACATTATTATTGTCTACGCTTGTTGAATCCCGTAGTTCAAGACCAAAGAGTGAAAGACAACCGTTCTATGAAAATTCCAAATATATCACAGAATTGACAGCTTCAACATTTTCAGAGTTTGTCCATTCTTCAAATTATACCACACTAGTAGAATTCTATGCTCCATGGTGCGGTTATTGTAAGCAACTCAGACCAGACTTTGAAAAAGCATCAAAGGAGGCACATCATTATGCCCAGTTTGCTGCCGTTAATTGTGACCTAGATGAAAATAAACAATTCTGTTCACAACAGGGCGTTACTGGATTCCCAACTTTATTGACTTATAGACCACCAAAGAAATTTTCTGAAAAAAAAAGAAGAAGCCAACAATATGCAGTTAATACATATGAAAATGAAAGATCAGCCAGAGGTATTGCAAATGCAATGAAAGGCCATGTTAGAGCGTATACCAAAAAAGTTCCGGTTGATAAATTGGAAAAGTTCTTTGACTCTCATAAGGAAACGTCACCGTTGACAAAAGTTCTTTTTATTAATGATAGTAATCATGTATCACCAATGTATAAATCTTTGACAGTTGATTATTTAGGTTCTTTGGAATTTTTCCACACATTAAGCAAGGATTTAAAATATTTAGAAACAATTTCAAAGTATGTTCCTGAATTAGCAGATGCATCCCAAGGTCCTACTTTATTAGTGCTTGACCCAGAATCCGATACTATAGATCTTTATCGGGGGGAAATGAAGAAGAGTCAAATTTCAAAATTCTTAACTAACTTTGCAATTCCAAGTGAAGGTGAATTCAGTGAAAGACACAAAGTGATTCAAGGTATAAAGAATGGCACATATAAAAACTTTAAGGATTACAGGAAAAAGAAGGCCAAGGCAGCTAAGTCATCTAAGGCAGCAGAAGCAAATGAAAATAAATTAGAAAAGGATGAACTATGAAAGATGCAAATATACAGTTCTTTTAACCATAACGTTGTGTATAGATATAATTAATTCCTAGACACTCTATATTATATTGATAAGTATTATATTAATTCTAATTTAATTATTAATCTTTATCTAACATTTTACTCTTTAAGTGCATGTGGAAAAAAAATATGCTGAGAATTGTCAAGACCGACTAGGAATCATGACCCGATAGGCAAATAAGACGCGTCTCGAGTCTCGTGGTTTAGTTGAATCTTTTGCACTTGTTATAATCTCATATTATTTTGTTTTAATTTCGTAGTGAAACACCTCTCAAACGAAACTAGCATTTTAGTCATGGTTAATTGCCCTATATGTTCGAAAAATATTGAACTTTCTCAAATTAATATCCATCTAGATGAGTGTGAATTGAAACACAAGAATATGAATCGTTCCAAAATCGCAACACCTTCATCAAATGACGATTCAGATATTAGTAATAGCGGCATAACAGTGAAACCAGAACCCCTCGATCTCGATAAGCAACAACAAAACTCTTCGGTAAAACAACATCAGTCTTTATCCTTACTTTTATCCGGTAAAAAAAGACAAAAAGAGAAACCAAGAACTTACCAGTATCAAGCATCTCAGACCGAAAGACATAGTGCTCAAAACGAAAATCATATAACAAGGACACCTTCTTCACCTCCAGTATCTCAATCAAATAAAAGAGAACGAGAAGAGAGTAATCCCGAAATAACTGTTAAGAAACCCAAAAATATAGCTATCGAAAATCTACGACTTACATGTCATTTACCGCTTTCCGAAAGATTGAGGCCCGCTGATATTACAGATTACATTGGTCAATCACATCTTGTTGGAGAACATGGAATTTTGCGTGGTTATCTAAAGCATGGTAGAATTCCATCGTTAATTTTATGGGGTCACCCTGGTACAGGTAAAACTACGCTAGCTAGAATTTTAGCCAAAGCTGCACGTTTGAGAGTAATTGAAATGAGTGGTGTTATGAATGGTGTTTCCGACTGTAAGAAGGCATTTGAAGAGGCTAACAATGAAATGAAACTTACGAGGAAACCAACAATTATTTTTGTTGATGAAATTCACCGATTCAGTAAAAGTCAACAAGATATTTTTTTAAATTATGTTGAACGTGGTATAATCATTTTAATTGGGGCAACTACAGAAAACCCAAGTTTCAATGTTAATAAAGCACTTCTATCAAGATGTAGAGTTTTTGTTCTTGAGAAATTAAACGATGATGAAATGAAGCAATTGGTTGGTAGGGGTTTAGTTGAAATTAATAAAGTTAGAAAGTTGGTTTATAATACACGTGTTCTTAAATTGGGCAAAGACGCCATTGCTTGGATTGTAGGGGTGGCAGATGGTGATGGTAGATTAGCCCTTGGATGTGTTGAATTAATCGATTCTAATTTTATTAGAGATAAAGAAACACAATCTGAAACAAGGGTGACAACACCGGATGATGTGACTCTTGAACAAGTTAAAAATATATTAAAAAAATCAACTGTTTTGTATGATCGAGTGGGAGATGCACATTATGATACCATTTCTGCGTTTCATAAATCAATCAGAGGTTCAAACCCAGATGCTGCCATGTATTATTTGGCCAGAATGTTAAATGGAGGAGAAGATCCCCTCTATATTGCACGAAGAATGATTCGTATTGCCAGTGAAGATGTTGGGGTTCTAGATGAATCGTGTCTACCATTTGCAGTTGCAGCTTATCAAGCGGTTCAATTTGTTGGATTACCAGAGGCTGATTTAGCATTGGTGCATTGTGCTGTTAAATTGGCAAGAGCGCCTAAAAGTGTAGAAATTTATAGAGGCTGGAATCAACTGAAAACATGGATTGCAAATCCAGGCATTGAAGGAGCTGAGATACCCATGCATTTGAGAAATGCGCCTACCAAATTAATGAGTGATTTAGGTTATAGCAAAAATTACAAGTACAATCCAGATTTCAAAGATGGTAAGGTTAAGCAGACCTACTTCCCCGATTCTGTTGGGGAACAAATATTTTTGAACCATCAACACATGGGGACCCAGATAGATAAAGATTTATAAAATTTTAAGATTTAGTTTTTAATTTTTAATATATTAATGTTTATCCAATTGAATTTGCGCATATCATGTGTGTGTATGTTAAGAATTAACTGAAGTAAATTATGGGCATGTCTATAATATACATTTTATTTAATTAAATTAATAATGTTGGAAGTATCAAAATAGAAAATGAGGATCAAAATTGTAATTCTAGCTTGCAATAAATCAATAAATGTAAAATGTAAATATTCAATAATTATCAAGTGTAATAGTTAGAAGTGGAAACGGAAAATTATAAACAACGTTAGAGAAGTATACGTCATTCATTATTCGAGGCTTGAATAAAACGGAAAAGAGAAATGCGTACCTGAAAATTGTTTTTATTTGATTACCCTTTTTAGGAGAAATTATTTTAATTTTGTAAATATACGGGTGCGAGGACATATATATATATTTTTAAGCATTTTGGAAAATAAAGCTTCGAGTTTCAGTTATACACTAGTGCAAAAAAAGTTAAATTGAATGTTCAGCTGTTAGTTTTTACATGGGTTGTTTGAAAACAAAAGGGGAGGAGTTTGTGTAAATAATGTTTGACCAATTACAGCGACTCGTGTACCTTGAAAGGAGAAGGAATAGAGCATGATTCAAAAAGAAAACCAAGTTAGTGAAAACTCCGAGATCGTTTTACTTCTTATTGACATTTTTAATTCTTACCAAACTCTTCATTTTGATGTGCAGTGGTAGATCAATGCACCATTTTTTGGCTCGCTCATGAAAATACCCCTTTTTATTTCTGATACAACGTTATGGATTTTATCTGGACGATCATTTAGAAAGAACACACATTAATACAATTCGCTGACTAGGCTTTGATAAATAAAATATTAAATTTTCGAAATATTCTTGGCCAGTTAATCGATGTCATGGTTGTGAGCTTCCTGAAGAGATTTTTCCAAGAATACTCCTTTTCTTTCTCGTGTATTTGAAAACATTTAAGCTGTCGAGAACAGAGTGTACATTTGGCTTCCCGAATCCCGATGTAAATACGTTGTGTAACGATGAAGGCAGAAAAGGTAACTAATGGACAATCACTCTTTCATTGCCCCAATCACATGCCGCAAATTTAATACCAACGAAAGTATCAGTAGACATTGTTTAAATTGTCTAGTTTTATAAATAGGGCCATTAGCTGTTGTCGCCGTTTGGTGGATGCGGATAGGGCTATATTGGCTATATATATATATACTGAAGGATGATCTGCGAGACCTGGAAAATGCGAGAAACGCGCTCTGCCGCGCAACAATGCCGTCGACAGCGGGAAACGCGCTAGCGCGTTTGGCATGCGGGCAAAGTATAAACATTCCCACACGCAGTAGAGAAAGGCACAACGCACTATAAACTACAACTCCACTAACAAGGTTCAGCCTTCAAAGAGATGCCCTCTATAAAGGATCGTGGTTCCCCCCTCTACGTGTAACGGGCTTTCATCTTGTTGCTGCGTTCTCGTCGTTGATACTTTTATAGTATTTTTTAATTTCAGCCTGTTTTGTTTTGTTTACACCTTTTTGTTGTTTTTCTGCTTCCCTCCCTTTTACTCTTTCTCCAGAAATAAAATCAACCATCAAACGCAAATCAGAAATTTACAAGGCCATAATCTTTGATAACTTTTCAGACCGTCCTTTTTACATCACAAAAACTTACATTAAATAACAAAACCAAAAAAAACATCAATTACTGTAACCAACTCGTTATTCTAATATACTTTCAACCAGTCATTCCTTTAATCTTTATTCCGTTGATATATTAGCTAACATTTTCTTTCCTTAACGAACAATTTATAAAATAATTCGATTTACAACACCAAAATCAACCACTAGACGCTTCATTAAACAATTTTTCAAGTTACTTTAACAAAAAAATGCAATTAAAACTGAATTCCTTGCTTTCGATGACATTGTTGTCCTCTATGGCCTTTTCCGCCGTAATTCCTGAGAATCATAATTATCCATACTTTGTTAGAAGATATGTCAATGAATCCACTTCTGCAACTTCCTTAGAAGCATCATCAACTCCATTAGATTTGACAACAAGCTCTGGATTAGCTTCCACTGTTATTTCCTCTTCATCCGAATATTCTACTTTATTAGATACCCTTTCATTAGATTACTCAACTATTATTTCATCAACTTCATCCACTGCCGCTGAAGAAACCTCAATTTCTACATCTAATGAATTGTATGCATCATCAACATCTACTGAATCATATGCATCATCAACATCTACTGAATTGTATACATCATCAACATCTACTGAATTGTATGCATCATCAACATCTACTGAATCATATGCATTATCAACATCTACTGAATCATATGCATCATCAACATCATCAGTTGTTTCAATTTCCGAGTCAGCTCAAATTATTTCTTCTAATTCCCAAACTCTTTCTGAAGAAACTGAGGGTGTTATCACCACCGTAACCACTACAAATTCCGAAGGTGAGAGTGTTACAACTCGTTCAACAATCACCTCCACTGTCTTTGTTACCATCGACGTTACTTCCAATGATGCATCATCGACATCTGCAAGTGTTACTTCCGCAGTTTCAACAAGTTCTTCCGCTGCTATCAGTGATCTCGTCAACAGTTTATCTGCACTTCTTAAAGAAGGTGATGTTGCGCAAATCAGTTCTATTCTTCAATCAGTTAGTTCGGATTCTACTTGTCCATCTGCCACTACTGTTACGGTTACTGTAACCCCATCTGAATGCTCGGTGTCAGCTTCATTAACAGCTATTTATGAAAATAAGAAAGCAATCACTACTCTTTCAACTTCAACTGCCACAACCACAATTACTATCCCAGTTACTGCTACCTTTACTATTACTAATGGATCATCTACAGGTTATTTCACTACAACTTCTAGTGTTTCAACCGAATTAGAACAAACTACCATTGTAACCATCACTCAATATTCCACCATTTCATTAACTTCATCTGGTGCATCTAAGGTAGCATCTGCATCTGCTTCTGCGTCTGGATCAGTAATTGAAGAGGTAGAAACTACAATCAGCACTGGCCAAAGTGGTACTAGTTACATTACAACCACTTTGACATCAACTAAATATTTAACTATGTATACTTCTAGTTCAGTTTCTGCATCTGCTACTTCATCTGCATATTCTACTTTATCTGCATCTGCTACTACATCTGCATATTCTACTTTATCTGCAGCTGCAGCTGAATCATCTGAAGAAATCACCATTGCTTCATCAACTTCCACAACACCATCATCAACAATCACTTCAGCTACTTTGTCTACCTCACCTGTTACATCTTCCTCATCTTCATCTTCCTCATCTTCATCTTCATCTTCATCATCTACAGAAACTACCTCATTTTCTTTAATTCTTTCAGGCGGTTATCACAACAGCTCAATCGCTTCAACTGAACTAAGTACCGATGCAAACCTTGCAAGACGTGGTTTTCTCTGGTGAGTGATTACAATTTCACCATCTATATATCTATAGAGTGGATATAGATTATGATTCATTTATTTTTATATTTTATGTTTAGATCATTATTCAACCATTTTCATGTTCTTTTTCATCTTTATGTTTAGATCATTATTCAACCATTTTCATGTTCTTTTTCATTTTTTTTTATTTCTTATCAATGCAGTTTATATGACTTCCAAAAAAATTCAACATTTTACTTTCATTTTATTAACAGATATGCCAAGTTTGGTTCTTTTACTTTTATCAATTTTTTCATATAAATTTATTTAAATTTCAAAATGATCTATTTACATTTTTAAATAAATTGATACTTGTATTATATTTTTATTATATAGTTTGTAAGTTATGTGCTAAAGTGCTATATGCTATGTTAAAGCTGGATGTCTAGAAGCGAGATTATCCACCAGCCACATTACACCTCGCGAATGAGGCGGGTGAAATTCAGCGTAAGCAGTACGCAGTCTATAAGAGACCTCTCATTTGTCAGAGTTCAGAATTTCAGAAACTTACTTTCTACCATGAGTTTCAAGATGACACCAAACAATATCACTTGGTTGCATTTACCCGTTTTATCTAACAATAAAAATGTCAGACGACCAACCTAAATGTCCAGTTGATCACAAATCAAGGGAAATATGGCTTCAAAAATCTAGAGAATATCAAGCTGTCCAGCAGAAGAATATAGATATACAAATAATAAACCAAAACAAAATAGAAACTACTAATACTGGCTGGAGTTGGAAAAACATACTTTGGACACCACAAATCCAACAGGGTCAGAATAACTACCCGCAAACATCAAGAGGAGCGGGTTGTCCTGTTCCACATGCAGCAGGGACCAGTATACCAATAGATCATCCAGCTGTATCTGGAATCCCAATGAGAATAACTACGAATGAACCTGAAGCGGTTGAATGTTCCTCAGATTCATTGGATCAAACTACTATGACACCAAGCAATGCTGTTGCTGGAAGTGAGTCTCTGTCTCGAGATCGTGTCATATCGTCAATTCCAAGAACAAATGCCGATTCCAATTGGGTGTATCCATCAGAGAAACAATTTTATAACGCAATGCTAAGAAAAAATTGGTCACCTGAAGAGAATGATATGAAAACCGTTGTTCCACTACATAATATGGTCAATGAAGTTGCATGGATGTATATTTTAAATTGGGAAAAAGACAAAGGCGGTGACGAATGTGGTGGTATTAAATTATCATCGTTTAAAGGTGATGCTAAGAAAATTACACCAAGGGCATTTATTGGACATTATTTGTTTGGTAAAGATTTACCTTTTGATAGACACGATTGGACTGTTAACAGATGTGGTAAAGAAATCGATTATGTTATTGACTTCTACACAACCCCTGTAAAGGAAGGTGAAGACCCAAAATTCTTCTTAGATGTACGTCCAAAATTAAATAGTATAGAGGGTTGGAAGTTACGTATCTATCGTGCTTTAGGCATTAATTAACGATTCGACTTCATACATATTATTACATGTTCATAGTTTAACTTATTTTTCTTTAGGATTTAAATATCGTAACAGTAAGTTTCAATTTTTGTTGTATCTAACAGACACACTATAGTCAAGGAACTCTATAAACCCGAAAGTATAGTATATATGGATTTGAAATAATAGTATATATAGTTAATTAATAGGGAACTCAAAAGTTATGAAAACAAATTAAATTGTCTATTTCTTAGCGAGTACACCAGATTTACCAACAGTTTGCATCGACTCGCTGACCTTAACATTAGCTGCAAAATATTTAGAGACACATCTATCAACACATAATGATTCATTTTGGGTAAGATCTTCAGATGTATAGTTTTTATCGAAACATTTTCTGTAACATGAATCTAAAAGTGAGTTGAACATGGTGGTAATCATGTCCAATTCAGCTTCTGCAGCTGAAATCTTTTGTTCAGTAGAGATTTGAGGTTGGGAACCAAAACCAAGGAATGACATTTTTGCTCTTTTATGTTGTAGTGATCGGTTGCTTTGTTTGTAGAAACTATTCTTAAGATCGAGAGGTGAAAGACGAGCTTCTTAACGAGTATTTCCGTTTCAAGGTGTCTTCCAACTTCATGCACCGGATTTTTCACTCTGCGGGGGCGAGGCAAGCTTATTCACCCGGGCGTCTTTGACAGACGCTCCCATTGGTAGTTACTAGTGAATGATATCGATAAAGAAATTGAATAAAAGAAAACATGGATAAACAAATCGCTACACAGAATGATCATATCTAGATAGTTACCAAAACCAACCAGTCTTTTTTGGATTGGATTTGTCATTTTCTGAAAGCTTGGGTGTGACGTCAGAAGAAAGTGTAGCTTCCGCAAGAATAAGCAGTGTACCATCCAGTGTTGAAACATCACTTTTAACATCATATAAATTTTCAACAGTGTTTACTTTAGACATTGAAGATCTTATAACCAAAAATTGATTGACAAAAGTTGGAAATTTATAATTTAATTGTAGTGATTTCGTATGAACATTATCAAAGTTAAGATTTGAAAATTCTTTAACTAAATTTGATTTGAAAACCTCTTCAACAATCATACCCAAAATACCGCCGTGCACAATAAATGGATAACCTGCAAGTCTACGACCAACATGTAAAATAACTACATCATCACCCGTTTTTTGACAATGGAACGAAATTGGTGGTACTGCAATTCCCCCTGGTGTTAATAAAGAACCATTAAACTCCGATAATCCTGATGGAGTGGTATCTAAATGATTCCAACCTCTATATTCTTTATAATCTTGATTCTCTCTATAATTTTGCACCAATGGTAATTTCTCTAGTTTTGACTCTAAATCTAAAGTATAATTTCTCTTGGCCTCAATATCGGAATCATCCGGCAATGATATTAGTGATTCACCAATAGTATATAGTGGATAATTATAAGCAATAGAAGCACCCACTATAAAGGCCAATAATTTAAATCTCCAACGGCGTGGTTTGCGTTCGTAATAGGATAAAGGGGGTGGGTACTTGACCGAATTGAATCTCTTAGGTGCAAGCTGGATGATTCTGTTATCTTTAAAAAAATTTAGTGCCGTTGGTGTTCTGTATCTGATAAACATTCTTGTCTCCCTTGTTAAAGTTTATGTCGTTTACAAAGTGTTGAAAATAAATACTAATTGATTCAGTAAGTCAGATAGTGGCATATACACATCTTTTTACCCCATGTACTTTTGTTGGCCATTAACCAGCCCAATCTCTGAGCCCCTAACGTCGATCGACGTCATCATGAATAGCAAAGTGAGAATTTACATTTTGCATTTGTATTTTACAGTTTTTAGAGTTAGAAACTCTCGTTAAATTGGTATAAAACGCAACAATATATGTATATTATTTAGAAGGATTAGAAAATATATTATTCCCAACTATTACGTAGTCTAAAAGTTCATCATGGTCTTCAACGTGAAGCACGGTGTCGTCATCAATTAATTGGTCAGGCAAACCAATTCCAACAAGTAGTGGTGCTTCATTATGTTGACCTCTATATCGTTTTATAAAATCGTCATAAAATCCGGCACCATGACCTAATCGTTTACAAGATTTGGTAAAGGCTACCCCTGGTAGCAGCAGAAGGTCCAATTTATCATCATTTTGTAGTAAATCATTTGATTTATCATAATTATAGTTGGGCTCCCTAATCTGGAACTTACCTCTTGGTTCTAGATTATCAATTTCGCTTTGATTTTCAATTGACAAAAAGTGGAGACACATCTTCTGATCGGAATAGTTTGGTTTATCATTGAAAGTTGTCAAAAATTCAATCCTTGGCAAGTATACTTTCTTATTATTAATTAGACAGTTCGAAATTATTTTATCAGTCTGTAATTCATTATTTGGTAAATGCATGTACACACCAACCGATTTAGCCCTTTGCAAAGGTTGAAAAGATGAAGTGATTGTTTTGGCAGTTAAATCGGATTGCAATTTGATCTGGGCATTATCCAACAAATTTAGTTTGTTGGATATTTCCTTACGAGTTTTATTCTTTAGCGTTCGTAAAGACATTTAGTTTTGTATGCAGAAAAAGATAAAGCGCCAGTTGCAAAAAGGTAAGCTTTTCTCTCCTTAATCAATTGCCAAATGAAGAAAGGATATAATGCTGACACGTTACTACTGAAAGGCAAGATAT
Organism: Pichia thaimueangensis; assembly: GCA_030569635.1. Taxonomy (NCBI): domain Eukaryota; kingdom Fungi; phylum Ascomycota; class Pichiomycetes; order Pichiales; family Pichiaceae; genus Pichia; species Pichia thaimueangensis. The sequence goes on along the minus strand of JAJMLM010000207.1, from coordinate 61,723 downwards.
ACAAGATGCAGACTTTACGGTCTATTCCCGTAATATACTGGCCGAGACTGAAAGATAGAAATTGCCTTTTCCGGTAAAAACACCAAAGAGAGTAATGTACAACCGTGCACCAGTCAAGGGTTTTCTGTGGATCTAGAACGGTGTTAAATGTTAAGTGACCTGATCAATTCTTTACCGCGGCAGAATGGCTAATTTTTTTCTTTTTGGAAATTTAAATTTAATAATGTTTTACTTTCTTCTACAAGATCAGCTTATGGCCGTACTAAGGCTATTGTCCGTGCCTAACATCAACAAAAACTGATTTTTTTTTAACTTTTGCTGTGATTGCCTAACACAATGCGCGCAACACATAATATTCACGTTTTATACATATTTAACCGGAACTGTTGATTGTTGAGTTAAATATGTAAAATTGTCTTTGTTGGCCCAGAAACATTAAATTAATTGCATTTTTTTTCTAACTTCGTTTCCATCATAATTTTAATAAGTTGACTGTTTCAGGTAATACGCACATTTTTGGAATAGTAATTACGGATCTCTTAAATAAGTAAAATCTTATAAATTAAATTTGTCATTAATTATCTTCACCCTTATTGATGAGTCTAATAAATTCTAAGAATTTAAATTATAAATTTATAATAATAATTAAAATCTGTACCTATATATTTGAATGTAAACTAATCTCACTATAGCAATTATGGTTGCCTGTATGAAGAGGTGTTTAAAGGTCAAAATCTAAGTTTATTTATCTCACACATAGATAATATCATCAAATGAGCTTTTCAATTAAAACACATCCTTCCATTTTGCCGTTCCAATTTAATTTTTTCATCATTAAACTAATTTTTGTCCCCACATTTTTTTGGACAGAATCTAGACAATTATACCTCTTTTTTTGTACAATTAATTGTTACAAGCCGTTTACATACTCTATAATTTTTCAATTGTTGGATTAATTTGTAAAAAAATGACGTTATCAAATTATACCCTTAATTTTCTATTACTATTCAAAGCTATATATAGGAAACGTTAGACTACACAAATAAATGTTAAAGTTCTTTAAATTTCTTTTAATGCAATCCAAGCTCAAGGTTTTAACAAAAAGTAAGATCATTTGGCATTTAGTTGCTGCTGCGAGCTGCTAGGAAGAAGGAAAAACAGTTTCTTTAATTGAAGAGCAGAAACTTTTCCATTTTACTTTTTTCAATTTCTGGCCTTAACTGTACCGAAACATAAGCTTTAAGGTGGGTATATACGTTTTATTCAAAAAAATATAAACGAGGGAGATCTTTTACTCGATTTTTTGCTGGAATTTGAAGAAGTCAAATTTTTGATAGAAATGGAATTTTTTCTATTCATTTAAAAGATCTTTTAATAATAATAAAAATTAGAAGTGATGAGAATGATTAACAGTAATCGTCCTACATTAACAGTAACCCAAAGTGTATTAGCGTCTTACACAATATGGAGCGTCATGGTAACTGTAGTTCACTAGCATGTCAATCCACTAGCCCATCTGCAGGTAGTAGCGAAGCGCCAATTGGGTGGTGATTGTGAACAAAAATATGTATTTTGGGGGATTTTGGCAAAGCTAGAGGGGGAGTGGAGCAATAATGCGAGAGAGCTTACGGCAAGGGCTCAATTTCCGCTCCAGAAATATGTGTAAAGATTGTTCGCTGTATGAACAGTGCGAAAGGTGTAAATTGAACATTGTCAGAACCGAACCAGCATGGAGGTAGCGAACCGTACGGGGAGTCAGAAAGTCGCGATGGTAGGATGAACCTTTGTAGGAACACCACATGAGTTTGCCTGGTTAGCTTTTTACACAAAGTAACAAGGAGAAAAAGTTAGGACTTGTAGAGGACACACAGACATGAACCATTTCATTCCCTTGGAAGAACCGTTTTGTGAATCCTAATATATATAAATATGTATTTGTCGTATTTATAATCAATTATACTGTTCTTCTCTTAAAAGACCAATTGGGAGACAAAACTTATCGTTATATGTATGTTTAGTTTTGTCATATACATGAAAAAGCTGAGGTCCTAAATACTAACTCCTCTAATTCCCTTAACTCCTAAACATAGTTCCTGCACGCAGCTCATAATATTTCCTAATGCGGTCTAATTGCGAAAACCGTTGATCGACATAACTGGCAATTTGCATGGATGCGGCGGACTCCCAGATGCAAAAATTTCCGCTTCTGGCAGTTTGGCGGTTGAGAAACCGACCGGCGGGCTATTGGTGGCCTATTGGCGAGTCTGGCCCGGCGCGAAAAATATGTCTATAGATTTGCATCGCACAAAGACGGCGATACAATTCGTACTGGGTGCAAATGGGGCAAAAAGGACAAAAGGGCAAAAAATGCAAAAATGCAAAAAACTGCCTGAAAAGACGTAAAACAGAAAAAAGAAATTACCGGGTCGCCCTGAGCTAGCTGGTGCCATCGACAAGAGACAAGAGCTCTATCTATGGTTTACACTTGGTGGAATATAACAGTTGGTAGTGAAAATTTACAGATCAATTTTAACCTTGCAACCAAATTCTGCTGTCTGCTTCTCCCCCCTCATCATCTCAAAAAATCATCTTCATATAACACTTCTTATAACTCCCTACTACTTCCCTCTTCTTTTAATTTTGGTTTCTATATCCCCCCATCAGGTTGATCATCGCTTTTGTGTGTCATTTTTTATCTCATATCCTCATCAATAATAAGAAAAACGAAGTCCACACTCAACCACTCAAATTAATTTCTCACCCACATCATAATTTTCATGCTATATCACATCATTTAACAAACATAGTATTATCAGTTATATTACCTCAGCAATGTCATTGAAGAGATCACTTTCTAAAAAGTTCAAGAATACAATCGAAAAGACAAAACGAATAGTCAGTCCTTCTTCTGGCTCTAAAGGCTTCGATGATGATTCGGATTCTCAATCATCCCTCTCCTTATCTTCATTCCCTTACTCGAATTCAAATATAGATCAACTACAGCCATCAGTAGTGGTACCATATCCCACCAGTAGTAATAATCATAATAGCAATAATAACGAAACTGAGCATTTCCAAGGTCTTGGAATATTCAATATTAGCAACGGAACCTCAAATTCTGATTATCACCAGATTCAACATACTCCAACTCACTCACTATCTTCAATTCACAAATCTGTATCTCATATGATATCAGTAACAACAAAACATACAAATAGCACTACTGTCAACAATTCTAATAGTTCCAATGTCTCTTATAATAACGAGGATCATGATTTAAAAGGTTCAAGCCAACCTGTATTACTATACACTGGAAAAACCAGAGCTTCAAGTATTCGTCGCAATAAATCTTGGCAACAATTACATCAGTTAGATCATATAGATACATCAATTGTTTCTTCTCCCATTCCAATTAATACCACATCTGTCCCTTTATCAGTATATTCTACCAAAGATTCATTTTATGATGTTGCTGATAAAGATGGTAATGAAGGTAATGATAAAGATAGTTTCGAAAATGATAAAATTTTGTTGCTACCAATCGATCCAGTAGACAAATCACTGCCCCCCTTTACATCTGAGCATTTAACTCCGATATTGCCTCAAAACACCAATACTGAAGGAAGTAGCGATAGAGTCCCATTATTGATGAGTTCAAATTTTAGCTCAACAACTTCAACAACATTAAGTTCATCATTTGAAAATGGTACTTCTAGAAGTACATTATTAAACACATCTTCACTTTATGGATCTACAATAAATCCTTCATTCTCCAATACAACTAATAATAAAAACTCAACACACTATTCATATCTTGAATCTTATAATTTACATCAAATGATTCAACACGATGTAAACTCGATCTTTACCAAATTCAATCAAATTGATCATTTTGATAAAGATATGGATATCAGAAAAAATGATCGTTTGGCAGATCAAATGGCTCTGAATATTTTACAAAATATATCTGAGGAAAACGTAGATGAATTGTCAAAACTCAAGGAAGAAATATCCATGAAGTTTTAGATCAAAATTCATTTCCTCGATTAAATTATCTTCAATCTTTACTAAATATTTATTATCTTTGCTTCTATCCCTATTAATATTTCTATTTATATAAATGTATGTATAAATTTTGTGTCTTTATAAATTGTTTATGTCTTTTTTCTAAAAAATCAAATAAGAATTCTGGGTAAAACTTCTGGTTGCTGTTGCGTTTCAAGTGCAGAAAATTGAAAATGTATAAGTAACAAGTCTGATAATTTTCAAAATTCTTATGTAAGCGCGGTCCAATATGATGAAGATCGCAGACCCGTCGTGGTGATTGTTGATGCCTTCAATGCTTCATGCTAAAACCCCCACTTAATTCATTCCAAAAATTCAGTTCCTTATTTCAAGCAAGTATCAGGTCCTACAAAATATACAACATAAATAAAATTGATACTTTGAACTAAAGTATATAAAATGGTACGTAACTAGATAAGAATCCAATTTAAATTTCTTTCAACCTTTCAACGGCATTCAATACTGACACGATTAAATTCAATATACTATTAATACTACAGTCGAGCTTCACTGCACTTAATTTAAGTGATGATGAATCGGATATTGAGGAGCATACAAGGGAACTCCAGATTGAAGTTGCATTGAATACCTTGAATAAAGCATTGGAATTTCAGAAAAATAACCAATTCGAAAAGGCGCATTTAAAATATGATGAATTGGGTAGGATCGAAATTTTACAATTGCCTAACGTTTCTAATAACCCAACAATCAACAGATTAAAATATTTGTTGTGTAGAAATAGAGGGCTGTTGAGGTTACGGGAATTATTTGACAGGTTTAAAATAAAACAACAAAAAATAACTGAGAAAAAAATTAAACAAGAAACAAAAGCAAATGAAGCTGCAGAAAGCAATATCATAGAAGTAAATAAAAAAAATGAGAACGATGTCAATGAACTTATTGAAATAGATCCTGTAGAGCACGACACTGATGATGATGAACTAGAAATAAGTGTATGTGGTGAAATAATTGGTTCCATTAATGATTTATTAAATGCAATTTTATATGGTAATCCAGATGTCAAAATTATTGAAATTCTAGCTTCATTGTTTAATCATTTTGGCCATCCAAGATTAGCAAGACTGTGCTTTGAACTAAAATTATCAAATTCTGAAGATTCTATAAAGACAAATGATGAGTTAAAAATTAATCTTGATAGACCAGAAGATCTATTGCTTAATCAATTACAAATGTTAGAAAATTTTTTGTCATTATTAAATGAAATATCAGACAATACATCACAGTTGTATATAAAAGTACAAAAGTGTTTGCACTCTAGGGATTTTTGGACGGAGATGCAACACAAAAATAAAAACCACAAATATAACTGGGATACGATACTAACAAAAAGTAAATGGGATGCAGAAAGATCAAATGAAACCAAAAATCTTGTCCTGGGGATATCTGTTGTTAATAACATTGTTGATTTAGAATTATTGCTTGAAGACCTTGTGAATTGTGTTCCAAAACCAAAGGGGAAAAATAAAGTTTTGGATGGATACCATCTAACTAAAAATATTTTTGAAACTGTTGAATTTGACTTTGATGTTGAAATATCTAGAAAACCAATAGATGTCGATACTCTTACCAGGGATGGTCTCAAAGTTCCCAATGAAAAAGAGAAATCTCTAAAGGATGCGGCTAATAAAGTTGATGATGACATTGTTGAAGTACCAGATGCAACCGATAAATCCGTTAAGGAATCAGAAAATTCAACAGATGTTATAGCGTCTAGAGCAAAGAGAACTATGAGAACAAAAGCTGAACCAGAAACAAATGACCAAGCAAAGACGAAACTGAAAAATTTTGATATTTTTATATCGCAAACTCTACCATCATTTTTAAATATCTGTGGGATTAATACACATTTTCAATCTTTATCCAAATTAATCATTAGTAATGATGCAACGAAATTTCCCAAATTGGATTCAAACGTGTCAATATTTTACTCTTGTATATCAAATTGGGATGATGAATATACACAATGTTTATCTGTAATGGAACAGAAAAGGAATAAACATTCTAGTAGAGCGTCATGTACTTCCAAGTCAAATGAAAATGAATCGATTAGAGAAATTATAAATTTGAAAACGACCAAACTTATTTACCACAACTTATATAAAAGAAAGGATATGACCACATTATATGCGTATTTGAAAGATCTTTCAAATAAAACTTTACATTTTAATCAGATTAGATTAGCTGTTATTAGATTCATGTTTGATTGTGATATAAATGATGGATCTACTGCCTATTGTGTTGAACCATTAGGGAAAAGAACAATTAGAAATTTTAAAAATATTATTGATTGTTTGAGTATTCAACTGTACAATGAGTTTGAGAACTATGTTTTATATTCTCTTGGCGAGGCCAAGAACAAAGGTAAAATTTTGCCTAATTTCAATATTGCAGTATCTATATTTGAACTATTGGTGGATTCATATCTTGAGTTTGTACAGGACCAAAAGTTAAAGAAAACTTCAAAATCTGTTTCAATAGATATCCAAAATGCTGAGAATATTTTAGTTAAAAGAATAGAAAAATGGGAAGAAATTATTGAAAATGCATTTACATTACAAGACCATGTGGAAGTTAATGGTTTAAGTTATGTTTGGTCAAGGTTTATATGGTTTAAATTATATTATTTACAGAATAGTGCTCACGTCTTTAATCCTCAGGTATTGAATAATGTTTTGCTCCATTTATCAACTGTTGTTAAAGAAAATAAAATATATCTCCCATTTATTAACTGTGAGTTGATACCGGTGCTAAATTATGATAACATTCAAACACAATTTTCAAAATTGAAAATTTTAGAAATATTTGATAAGAATGAAGCCTCCAATGAAATTTTGGAGACGGTACTGTTGAAGAAACAGCTGAAATATAATGACAATGACAAACAAGAGATCCAATCACAATTTATAGAGTTTGTGGAAACTTCTAACTTACCGTTAAAATTACGTTTATGGTCGTTATTATTACGGCACTATCGAATTAATAATGATATGAAAAAGTATAAGATTGCGTTTGAACTGATTATACAAACTATGATTGATGAGTTAAAACCTGAAAATATGATTAAATTGTCAACACATCAAGCTAAAATTAAACTTCTAAGCGTTATTGGATTTTTTGGGCATTTCACAACCAAGTTTATTTATTTCTGTAATGCATATAACTTTGAATGTTTTGAGGAAAACGCTGGTCAACAACAGACATCAGTTAGTATGGTTAAAAATGTCTCTTTGTTTTTCTATATATTACAATCATTTTTGATGTATCAGCATGCTGTTCAAATGGATTCTAGATCAAGCTTGTCCAAAAAGTCGATGAAATCATTTGAAATTTTGAACAATTGCGTATGTAATTGTTTTTTTCTTTTGGCATTTTATTTTCCATCAGCAGTTGTTATTCAAAGGTCAGAACTCATCAATGACTTTTTAAGTGTTTGTCATATTGAGTTGGGATATCTTCATCTTTGTTCTTCAATTGATGGTATCTTTTTGAAATATTTACAATACAAATTGACTAAATTAGATTTTGATGTATCGGCAAATGATGTCTTTCAAATTATTCATTGCAGATTCGGATTATCTATATCTTTAGATGGGTATGAAACTTTTGATCACAAATGTCGACCTGTGAAAATGTTGGAAACAGACGCCATTCAGCTATCTAAATTCGTATCTGCATATTGTTTTAAAGGCAAACACCCTGTTGTGTTGCCACCAAGAAATGACATTAAAAATATTATTGATAAAATTGTTGACGTTATTGGAAATCCTGATATACAAATACCTGGTGTTGCTAAAAATAAAAATATTTTGGATTTATATCTAACACAGACCCGAATAGATTTACAGTTTATACTCCATATTTTTCAGGGGGAATTTGAGCTATTCTTTGAAAAACCCGAGTTTGTGGGTATTGAAATTGCGAATAATGGGTTATATTATATTGAAGGATTAATTGGTTTACATTTCTTTAAAGTTCGTAAGAGAACCATGCAAAGTAGGGCTGCAGAATTAGATTATGTTCTTAGAATGTTAGAAAATGATGTCATTTGTGGATGTAACCGGTTTGAAACGTGGGTTGCATTAGGACAAACTTATTCCTTTTTAGTTGAAGATGATCTTGTTTGGACTGCCGACAAATTGAATTCGGTTGAGCGAAAATTGATGACTTCGTTAACCCAAAAGAAGGCATTATTATGTTATTCTATGGCTGTCAATATTCATCTTAGATCTACAGAAGAGGAGAAACTCAGGTATAAACCTGTTATTCCGTTATTATGGGAATCATTTGCAAAGGAACTATATTCTGCTTGGATGGAACCGATGAATAAACGTGCCTTTCATGTTTTCATTGAAGAAGATCTGGACAAAGGGAAACAAACTACAACCGACAACGCCCAAAGGATGTCAAGTTTGAAAACGAAACCAAACGATATGCCTACGAATGTGATATTGAAGTTATTGGAATTATCATTTAAATTAGCAGCAAAACATGATGCCAGTAATTGGTATGATCTCATGTATTTAGCCAAAACACAAGGTAAACTGTTAAGCCAGGGTTATGACGTTAAATTGATTATCAAAAATCTATTGAAAGCGTGTGATATTGCCTTGAAACAAAGTTATAAGGATGACCCGATCATTGAACCACATTATTACCTTTTTTCTTTCATTTCAAAATTTTACAGATTATCTAAAATCACTTTGGAGGAGGCTGTTGAATTTTTCAAACAAGACCCCTTATTTATTCAATTGTTTACCGATAATATTGCTGAAGTTGATTTTTGTTCACTATCTTTCAAAGTTTTGTATAAATTGATTTCATATGATAAGAAGAATTGGCAGCATAGACCAGTCTATAGATTGGCACAAACATACTATTATGTTAATCATGATGTAAAAAAGGCAGAAAATCAAATGTTAACTTTAATCAATCTAAAACCAAATATTAGGTCTATGACAACTACCTGGAAACCTACAAATGAACGACCTGGTAAGCATTTCATCTATAATTCGGTGTATACACAATTTTTGGTTCAAATGTTATACGAGAATGGTGATATTTATTCATTGACAATTTTATTGAAGAAAATGAGACGTGCTGGCTCGATTATGGTTAATTTAACGAAAACATTTGATAATATGATGTTAAGAATTTGTATTTTGATTAAAAAAAGTCTTGAATTAGAACCTGGATTTTTGGATGAATCAATTTCTAAATTTAAATATTCAGATTTTATTAGATATTCTACCGAATTTATTGAGAAATTTAAATCTTTAAATACGGAATCGCTCAATAATGATACATTGTTACATTTGTACTTCCTATCAGAAACTCAATTTTTTAGGAAATTGGCTACTGGGTTTGGAGCTACTGGGTTAATAGATGAATGTTACCATAGTATTTATGTTGAGATGTTTTTGCCTTACTTATTTACTAGACTGATTGAAGATAAAAATGGGAACATTTTAAATTTAGAATTATTGAATAAAGCTAGGGAATTTACAATTGACAGATTTGTTCGTTCAAAGCAGTCCAGTCCAGAAGTTACATCAAGACATATCAAAATTGGCAATGAATATGTAAGTCGTGAAAGTTCAAGTAATACTACACCAGTTCCTGAACCTGCACCCCTCACTACTGATTCAAATGTTGTTGATGTTGGTTCTTTGGACAAACTTGATGCTTCTGCATTATCAATAAAGGATATGTATTCTATAATTAATTATCTTTCATTTGGCAAAATGGAAACTTTGGGAACACCGAGTAAGGAAAAGATTAGAGTTGCACGTCGTGATGTATCACCATATGCTATGAAGCTGGTTACTGTTACCCAGGATGTTGTGAATTTAATGAAGGAGAGAACGAATGAAGGAGAAACCATTGATTATAAAATTAAGGGGCCATTGGATAATACGGAATTTGAAAAAGCTAGTATTGGTGTTATGGTTAAGGAAACCAAAGAAAACAAAGAAGATAAAGAATTTGACGAGTTGATTTCAGCACATAATAGAAAATTAAACGAGTATGAATTAGAAAATTTTAATAGTATTCTTGACAGCTTCAATATTCCTAAATTGATTAATAGTGACATTCTCACTCATTCAAATAAACCCTTTAAAATGGAAATTGACACATTTAGTAAGTTCAAGGCTGGTGTTATTAGTACGGCAGCATCCCAAGATTCAAGTGCAGATATTACAAGGAATATTACGCCTGTTAATGTTATTAATAAAATCAAAGAAAAGGCCAATACTGAGGATATTCCCAAACCGGAAGTTATGGAATCGATCACCAAAGTATCAGCAGCCTCTCATCATAGGAACAAACTTACGGATCTTCTGAATACAGATGATAAAATTGTGACTGGTCCAGTTACGATTGGGAATAATTCTTCCTATACAATTAAAGAACATGGTGGGGATACTATAACAAAAACTCCAAATAAGATACAAGAAGGAACGAACATTCATGATGATACACCGGCACGTGTTTCGCAACCTATTATGACTAGTTTTTTTAAAACTGTGCCAGGATCTGATGAGATGCAACCAAGTATTTGGCTGAAGAGAAATCTTGAAGAAGATAAAGATGGCACTGATGATGAAACAACAAAAAGAGTTAAACTATCATTCCCTGAAACTATCTCTAGGGACGTTATAGCTAATGATGAAAATAATAGCGGTCATACTGGTCATCTTAATAACAATATTAACAATATTAACGATACTATTGATAAAATTAAGTTAGAAACACTAGCTAGAAGACACTCAACTCGTGGTTCAGGAAATTCTACACTAATGGAACTTGGAAAGGATGGTGGAGTAAGAGAACAAGTAAATCTTAAAGAACAAAGAGATAAGGTGTTACTTGAGGAAGCTGAGATTATTGCATCGTCAGACAGTGAAAATAATAGTATCATTCTTCTTGATTAAAAACTGCTTATATAATTTACACGTAAATAATTGTACAATATATATCAGGATAAAACAAGCTTATTCCTGATCGAACTGAGGATCTATTTTAGCAGCACTTTCTGATATCCCCCATTTTTCACCGACAAAAACATTTTGATTTTTAATTTCGTTAATGTTTGTTGGGAACTGTTTACCCATTTTATTTTTCAATTCATCACTTAATAATTTCGAATTCTTTTCTTTTTGAATTTTGGAAATTAATTCATTCTCACCTAAATTGACAAAATCTGCCATATCCAATTCACCTGTTAAGATGTTAATTGCAAAGTCAGTCTTTGCATTTTTCAATGCAGTTAAATCTTTCCTGAATCGAAATTTATACGCATTTAAGGAATGACTGTTCTTTTTATATAGGAATTTCTCATATGTTGTAGCGGCAGATTGAGGAGTTACCTTGTGAACTTGTGAAGAAGAGCAAGAATCTTTATTTTTGAACTCTATTGATTGGAGCGTCTTGAGGACCGCATTTAAGCATGCTTTTCGTGTGGTGTTCCAAACGTCGTCGGGGTCATCACCTATAGCTATTCCTTGATCAACAGGGGCAGAGGAAGGGGTGTGATTTTTACCACCATTTTTGGGGGCTTTGACAGGAGTTGTTTTATTGATGGCCATGATAGCCGATGGATGGCAATATGGTGTCTTGTCCCTTGTCCCTTGTTCCTTTGCTTAAGAACCCACACCCCCCACAACCAGGAAGCTTTGTGCCACTGGCCTTTGGAGGGCCTAGACTCAGAAGTGGCGGCTGCGTGTTTCAGAGTTCACGTTTCAGTTGTGCCTGACGCCAGAACGTTATAGTTTATAGATTATAGTCTCTCGTCTGCCTTTCAGGTTTCAGGACACCTGCGCATTGCGTGCCTGTGCCTGTCGCCGGTGTGCACACTTCTGTGCAGGGGGAGCTTTCGTCTATGTTGAAACAGTACTTTCCTCCACGCCTCCTAGGCTTCGTAAGATACATCAAACAGGAATAACCACTAATTTTTATCCTGCAATAAGCTAGATACAAAAAAATTGAAAAGCCAATACTTCCTCTTTTTTTGTCAAAAAACATCATTTATCAACATAATATCAGAAAAAGTTTAATCAACATAATCCACATATAAATAATCCTTATACATACACTTGCATCCTCGTATATTACATATACACGACATGAAGAGGCAGGGAACCACACATGAAATCCGAGTTCAATCTAATATAACTTCAAATATAAGTCCTTTTATAGACGCAGAAACCATTTTTCATTTAGAACCTTCTTTGAATAAACATTATCTAGGTAGACCAAACCAGAAACCATATAATAATAATGATAAGAACAATGCACAAAATTGCTATGTTAATAACAATAACAAAAAGCATAACAATATTGATACCTCACCAACTCCATTAAATCATATACCTCAAATGCAACTACAAGCGCATTCACAAGATTCGCCTCCTCCTCTACCCCAAGTTTCAAGTTCTTCCGATGTTTATGTCAAAAAAATAGAAATTTTCAAAAAAAAATTGAAAAATTTAAAGACTATATCATCCTCAACAGCAACAACAACAAAGCCAAAACCCCCTTCACATTCAAATTTTACTAAAAAGAACGAAATTGATGCATTGGCTTTGGATAATAATAAGAATATTAATAATTTATACAATCCAATACATTTAACAAAGTCGAGCATGCAATCATCCTATCAATCAAATTATGATATTAAATGCAATTTTGAAACTTCCTCCCCAACTATACCCTCATATATTTTTAATACTACTAATAAATACAGCTCTAATTATAATCCGAATTTTAATACCCATATAGAAACTATCTCTAAAACTGAAATACCCTATAAAGAGAGATCCTTAGCAAAGCAAAATAAATGCTCAATTTGTAGTATCGATTTGGATACTTTTTACAATTTAAAAGATGGTGAACGTATTCTCGAATTAAAATGTGGTCATATGGTTCATGAAGAATGTATGGTCATGGAAATAGATATGAATATTACAATGGCAAATGCCTTATTACCCGATAGATCAAAGATTTCAGAATATTTACCAATTTGTTTGTTATGTTCCAATAATACTACTAAAGCCTATCCAAAGGATACATCAGTGTTAACAGATTTATACAACAGAATTTTAACTTCTCATATTGAGAATCCCCAAACTTCGTTTAATACAATTAGTACTTCAAACGTTTCAATGAATTCCCCTGTAACTCCAACTTTTTCAGATTCTACAAAATTCTTAGATACCGAAATAATTTCATCAACGGAATATGCTACAAATCATATGAATCCTATGGATGTTTGGAAAAATAATACAGCTACAACTGGCAGTAATTGTAATAGTAGTAACGGCGGAACCCCTGATAGTAAAAATTCTTTACCAATAACTGGTGGTTTTAATAGATTAGATCATATTAGAAATAGATCTGTCGATATAACAACTGAATTGAGAAAATGTTCGGAAAGGTCATCAAAAATGGCATCTTATAAAAAGCATTCTAAGATGCCTTCAAGGGGCTCAGTTGCTTCAGGTACTTCAGCTATAGTAAGTTCTGTATCTGATACAAATATAAATGGTGGTTTATCTTCTTGGTGTTCTGACTTTACCGAAGATTTGTTACAAAAGAAATTTTTGGAAGAATTGATGAATCTTTCACTACAGGGAATCGTTAAAGATACTATGGATCAAGATATATTACTCAATACTGATTTGTTGAATTCTTTAGGTTCATTAAGAATGGTAGATAAAATTGATCTCATTTATACCAATAAAAATGATATTGAATCAATACCTATTGAAAATTATTGTTACTTATTTCAACATACGTTATTGGTGTTACGTTCAACCGATTTCAAATTCGATTTAATTAGTATCAATTTGTCGAAATATATCGATTCATCTGAACCTGGAATTCTAGTTTTAAAAAATAGTAAAACCTCAAAAGATTATCATAAATTCATCTTTGATTCCAAAAAATTAGAAAATAAATGGAATGCTGCATTAAATAATTTTAAGCTGAGATTTGACCCTAGTTGCTTTACTTCCACTTTGAAAATAGATGAATTTGACCATTTACTTGATAATAATATTAACGCCATAGATGAAGTTGAAACTTTAGGTACTTTACAAAGTTATATTGGTGAAGATGGTTATAAAAGATTGCCAACTGGTGTTTGCCCTAGATTTTATGAAGGTACAATCAATTCATTAATTTTTCAATCAAAACCAACGAATGCAATCATTGTCATCAATCAAAATAAGCCTTTACCAACTTCAGTTGTAGCAATAAAAAATATAATTAGATCACTTTCAATGATTGGAATAGATATTTTACTTGTTCTATGTTCAACATCTTCTTTATCAATGAATACTGATATTGCGGATAGTTTCAAATTAGAAAAGAAAGATTTTAGGAAGCATGGTGAAGATTTCCTTTCGCATATTGATAAATATCAAGATTATTTGGTGCAGAAAACAAAAAATGTTAACAATGGTTTGAACTTATATGGCATCATTGATGATTATATTGAAACAGTCCCTGCGCATGGTGAAATTGTTAGTATAATACTTTCTAATACGTCATTAGCTAAATTTAAAGATGTTCCAACCACAAATAATGTCATGATTGAAATTGGATTAGATTCTAATAAAAAAAGTAATAGAGTAGATGTTACCGATATAGCAGAATGGTCTGATATAATGGAGGTTATATGTGTCAGATGTGGATTAGAGTTCGATGAAAGCGATTTTTATCTTTCTTCGGATGATGAAAGCGATGATGGTACAGATAGTGATAATGATGAAACAGACACCGATAGCGAGACCGATGATCATAAAACCGGCAGTAATAAATCTCATGGAACTAGTAATAGCCTACACGACCTTTGCGCCAACATTGAACGTGAATTGGGAATAGTTGAATAAACTTGTCATCCTCTTCAATACGTTTATAAATAGAAATGGATAATGAATTTATCATTTGATATTAATTTTGATAAACCTTATAAACTATAATTATTTGTATAACATCCTTGATTTTGAGTTGTGGAGTGTAGATTTAGAGAGAGTCTTTGAGGCCTGCATCCTGCATGTTGCCCCTAAACGCACCATGGACCCTTAATTAACGGGACCGGTTTGTGGTCTGCGGTTTGCGGTCTAGATGGTAGCGGAAAAGCTTAAAAGGCGTTGCTATCGCCACATTCTATTATTCATTTCTCTCGTTTCCTCTTCTTTTCTGCAACTTCAATAAAAAAATTTTGAGATGTGAGTTTAACTAAGAATCTAATGAATTTAATAGTACTAATACTTACTATATGCTACTGTATCTCCCAAGCTGGCGCCATTACTACAAGAGTAAGCTACCACCGATTATGGACGATCATTCCCTCTAACGCTGAGCCACCGTGAGGTGAGAAAGTGTAACCTAAACGCTAAACAAGAAACATAAATTTTGTGTTTTCAAAACAATAAGAATATCGTTACTAACAGCTTATTCCTTTTTATTTCTCCCTTTCATTATTGCTCTCGTGTAGTGGAACACTGCTTTTACATGTGATGGTTGTGTGTTGATTACAACTGATGCTTCACTTCAGGGTACGTTAAATACCTCCCCAACTACTATAACGACGAATACACCAGCAGTGGCTACTTCTGTAGTTACCTCAACTACAACGGCAACACCTTCTTCATCAACATCATTGACTCTAACAACTGAAGAAGAAACCACCGATGAGCCTACTTTGACTTCAACAACTACTTCCAGTTCTACATCAGTTGCTACTACTGAGGTCACTATTCCAGGAACAACAACTTCCAAAATCATTACTGAAGAGACAGGGGCCTCAAAAACTTCAGAGCAACAGTCAACAACCACAAGTGAAATTTCAACATCCACATATAGTGCAACAACCCCGCTTTTGACCACAGTTTCTTCGGGTGTCCGGACATCCACTTATGTGATTAGTCTATCAACCACGAAAACTTATACAATTTCCACCTCTTCGGCATTAGTATTGCTTGTTACCGAAACACACACACATACTACTATTTTAACTTCAGCTCTGGTAACACAGGAAGTTGATTATGTTACGAGTTCTTCTACCTCGGCCCTAACAACACACACGTCAACTTCGGTGATTTTCAATGGTTATTATAATATTTCTTCCGTTTTATATACGGAAATAATATCAACAGAATCAAGAACTGATTATTTTGTAATTCCTATGACTGAATACTTCACTTCTTTACAATATATTACAGAAACCTATGAAGAAATTGTCGTATCAACATTTGTTGTTTTTGGTACTGAATACTCGGAGAGTCTTTCCATTTCAACCGATTTTAATACCTTAGTGTCAATAATAGCCCCAGGAACTTATACGACTACTTTGATAACATCGGAGGAATCGCAAATTAATTTGCCAGTAACTATACCACCTCAAACCCTATCAACATCACAAACAACTACAGAATCACAAACATTAGTTTCTAATTCCGATACTACTGCAACATCTATGGAACCAGTTACAGTCACTGAAACGCAAATCCATACCACAACTCATACAGAAACACCGATAGTTATAACAACGTCCGATCTATGTGCTACATACATTACAACTCTTGATGTTTCTTACTTTACGGGTGGTGGAAGTAGTTTGAATTTCCAAAAAGGTAATGTTCTCCTTGGTGTGATCTTTATGATATTGTTTCAATCATCGTAGAGGAAAATATCAATATCTTTACTAAACTCTATGAAAATCAACAAAGTAGAGATTTGCTTTACTATCTATTTATCTTCCAGTGGCTAAAATATTATAAAAAAAATTAATTTATAATCATATATTAACTATTGAATTGCATTTATTTATCTAATATGTTTTGATACAGAAATAAAGATAGTTGTTTAACAGATATTTGTAGTATACATACTGTAAATACCGTTCACCTTTGAGCAAATTACACGTAGAGCTATCAGTTTTGCTTACAAACTAAAAATCCTGTTACTTTGTTTTTTTTGATTAAAAATTAACGTTAGCAAAACAATAAAATCATTATGTATATACAGCAATTATACAAAATCCAAATTCAGAATGTGTATAGAACTGCACGAATTATGGAAAGCAATCATGATAAATTAGCATTTGGCTTGAATGTGGGTCTTTTTTTAATTAATCAATCAAAAATCTTATTTAATTTTAATTGTTAACAGTTGACAACAAACAATATAACTTTTCAATTGCTTAAGCAACGAGCAATAATTTGAAAATCTCAGTAGCTTTAAAATCAGGAAATTTCTGAAATGGCTAATTACACGGGTGCGCTACCGGCGGTCGATGAAAAATCTGTATTAGTAAGAAAAATGTCAAATAGACCCCATCTATGAGTGAAAGTGAGAACAATTTCAGGCTGTGCGGCCGGAGTTTCTAGTGATTTTGTCGATGTCGGAGTGGAAGCCTGCAGCTGTTCTGCCCCAGCTTCCGCTGAACCAGCTGCATGTTTACCTCCATTTGTAGTAACTGCATCGGCAGATGCTTCCAATTTTTGTTTTTCGGCGATTTGCAAGGTCTTAATTTTAGTTGTTTGAAATTTGTTTATAAATGAGAAGATTTCCGTTGCCAAAACTCCAGATGAAATGATATGAGTAATCCACATAATAATAGCCAAAGCCATTGAAGTTTTCTTAAGTTGACAGTCTCCACTTAGTGATAATAAAAGTTCAGATTGAATGTCTGTACCATTTAAATCGGTTATTCCAATATTATCAATTCCACTGACATTTAAAGAAGTTAAAGTGTCAAACAACGCATCATACATTTCAGAAATAGTTGAACTTGAAGATGAATTATCAAATATGTTGAAGTAATTTAAAAGTGATTCAGTGGTTGAAGTACCTGTTAAATTATAGGTATTTAAGAGATCTGAAACGGATCCACATTCATTTGAGGCATTATCAGCAATTTGAATAATCATATTGACGAACCAAAAAATATTTGAAATTGTCTCGGAACTAGTCAATGAGGTTAAGTAGGAAGTATAAATAGCAGACATTGTAAATAGATTTGAATTGGTAAAGTCATCAGTAGAAACTTTAATATAGTTATATGCGGAGACTGCAGTATCCGTTCCAATATTGGAACTGTTTTTAAATAAAGATAAAATAGAGGTTGGATAAAAATAGTTGAAAATAGTAGAAGTAAAGGTAAAGATAGAAGAACTTAATGAAGCTGCTTGAATTTGCCAAGTATTGTCCAAATCCAAAGAGGTTCCATTAACAGAAGTATTAAAATCAGACAAAAGATCAGATGCTGTTGAAAGTGCCGATCTGTTACTTAGCATTTTTGAAGTTAAACCGATCAAAACTACGGATAAAATAGCCTGTAAGCTTTTCCCAAACGTGGTGGTAGAAGAAGTAGTTACCATGGTATTTACTTGTTAAGGGTGTATTACTTGCTTGACAATTAAATGAAGGAAACAGATATGTACAAGTTTCAAAAGAGACAAAAAAGGAGAAGGAGAAGAAAAAGCAAGAAAGCTGAGCATTTGCCCTTCTAACCTTTCAACTCTGAAACTTGGAACCTGTGCCTGTGCCAGCCCAAAACTTGCAAAATGCAAAACAGATCCAACTGGCCAGAACTTCCCAATGCGGTAATACGCCTCCTCCACGTTTCCCACACATCTGCGTCGATCGACTGCTTATGTGTTTATTACTCAGACCATATCACGTGAAATCGCACAATCTGGCCAGTTCACTTCCCCAATTCCCAATTCCCAATTCCGAATCTCCTAATACTTAATAATAATAGAAATTGGAAACTGGGAACCGAACTCTAGATACTGTGCAGAGTGCAGAGTAAGTGGAGATATCGATTTTGGACGCTAGACCCCAACCGACATGGTCAAGCCAATCCATTTTCCACTAAAGTATAGCATCTCCACACATTTGGCCGTTGTTTGAAATGCTTTTCAGTTCTACCCTCTTTCAATTCTTCTATCCCCTTCAGTTATTCTTATTTTTTGATATTTTTCGTCCCTTTGTTTTTTAACCTAACAATTCAATTATCAATAATGACTAGTAAGTAAAGTATATTAAAGTTATATATATATAGCCTGTCTCAGGTGTCGGGAAGTTGAAGTTTGCTACCAAAAAAAATGTATACTAACAAAATTAACTCTAATTATAACCAATCTTTTTTTCAATATTTTTCAAACAGATTTCAATACTGCCTGTGTCCAAGCTGGTCAAGAAACTCCAGAGGGAGCAAACAATGCAAGAGCGGTTCCTATTTATGCATCCTCCTCATATGTTTTCAAAGATTCAAAACATGGTGCTGATTTATTTGGTTTAAGAGAACCTGGTTTCATCTATTCTAGAATCATGAATCCAACTCACGATGTTTTTGAAAAGAGAATTGCAGCTTTAGAAAACGGTTCAATGGCTGTTGCTACCTCCTCAGGTCAAGCTGCCCAACTTTTGGCCGTTCTAGCTGCTGCTCAAAGTGGTGACGAAATTGTCTCATCATCTTACTTATATGGTGGTACTTATAACGCCTTCAAAAATTTCAAACAATGGTTCAATATTGATGTCAAATTTGCCGAAGGTGATGATGTCGAATCAATCAAATCTTTGATTAGTGATAAAACCAAGGCAGTTTATCTAGAGTCAATTGGTAATCCAAAATATAATATTCCAGATTTTAAAGAAATTGTTGATTATGCACATTCTAAAGGTGCATGTGTCATTGTTGACAATACTTTTGGTGCAGGTGGTTACTTCTGTAGACCACTTGATCATGGTGCCGATGTTGTTACCCATTCGGCTACCAAATGGATTGGTGGTCATGGTACTACCATTGGTGGTGTTGTTGTTTTCAAGGATCCATCAAAGGAAAACGGTTTCAAATTCAGCGACTGGCCTGAAAAATTCCCTCAATTCTCTAAACCATCAGAAGGTTATCATGGTGCCATCCTTAATGAAAAGTTTGGTGATTTTGCCTATATCGCCTATGTTAGAGTCGAATTATTAAGAGATTTAGGTCCTTGTCAAAATCCATTTGGTTCCTTCTTATTATTACAAGGTTTGGAAACTTTGGCATTAAGAGGTGAAAGACATGGTCAAAATGCCTTAAAATTAGCCCAATGGTTAGAAAAATCTCCATACGTTTCTTGGGTTTCATACCCTGGTTTACCTTCTCATCAATATCATGCTAATGCAAAGAAATATTTACAAAACGGTTTTGGTGCTGTCTTATCTTTTGGTGTTAAGGATGTTCCAAATCCATCTGGTGATGCATTTAAGGAAGCTGGTCCAAGATTTGTTGATAATTTGAAGATCTTCTCTAACTTAGCTAACGTTGGTGATGCTAAATCTTTAATTATCAACCCATGGACTACTACTCATGAGCAATTATCCGATGAAGAAAAAATTGCTTCTGGTGTTACCAAGGATTTATTAAGAGTTTCCGTTGGTATTGAAAACATTGACGACTTGATTGCAGACTTCCAACAATCTTTTGAAAAACTTTTCGGTGAAAAGCAATAAATTAGGTAGCTTCATCTTAGAATTGTTGTGAAATGAATAACTTATATATGGCGATTTTTAATAAAAAAAAAGTAATATATCTGAAGATGAAAGGCATGCAAAAGTTAAAGATAATACTAAAAATCTATTCAATATATATATGCATAAAGTATCAACCGTAATAAAAGCCAATTTGGTCAATCCAGCTTCCAAGGCTACCATAAAATCCAAGTAACTGTGACCCCTTAGGTAAGGGAACAGAGTGAAGTGATCCACCGTTACCACCAAAGTTTGGGCTTACCCTTTTATTGGTGGTAAACTGAACACTATCAACCCAAGCACCCGATCTGAATGAAATACCTGTAACAAATTCATCTTTATCAAGTTGGAAATCTGTAAAATGCTTGGTATTACCAAAAGAAACGCTGCTACCATCAGTAAAATGTGTTTCAATACCATCAAGAGCACCGCCATGACTGACCCTAAAAAAAGCAATTTGTTTATTAGGGAAGATTGCTTCGATTTTTCTACTTTGACGAAGACCATATAAATCGGACTTTTTGGCATTTCTACCATTGGACAATTGGAAAGTTTTGGAATGATCTTTTAAATATTTCTTAACGTCGTCTATGGAACGTTGACCAAATCCCATACATAAAACTTCCATCTTAATTGGCTTTCCTCTGAACTGATCTGCCAATTGTTGTTGGATCAAACTATATTGTAACCTTACATACTTTTGTGGTTCAGAGCCATGACATAACCCAGGTAAATATTCATAGTGTAACCTTGACCATTCACCAACATGACATTCAATCAAATAAATACCTGTGTTTGATATAATGTCTAATGTATCTTCATCAACGGCAATAAATGTTGGCTCTCCACTTATACCATCAGGTAATTTCATACCTTGATTAGCCAGTGTAAATTGAGGTTTAAAGGCAGCATCTTGGAAGTCACCTGGTAATGCAAATGCGGGATGATATAGAAATCTCAAAATGTCTAATCTGTGCCATCCTGGTTCATCCTTCGATAAGACGGGCCCCCATTGCCCACGTCTTGTTCTGTTACAATTTGCTTCTGTTGTCAAGAATTTTCTATCCATGGTAGTATAATCTCTTAACATGACACCATTTTCTTGATGTGGACATCCTAACGAATGACCTATCTCATGCATGAAGGCACCAAGAGAAACGGTCAAACATTCCCAATATTGACTACATTCACCACAATCATTAACAACTTCGTTGTCATTTAATGGTGTACAATCTGTAAATGCTTTATGAATTGACTCCCAATTCATTGGCCAAGAATGTAAACCTTGAGAACCAAAAATTGCTAGCTTTATTCTGTCAGTGCCACCACCTAATGCAGCGTGAGCAACTAATAAATTATGGGGTTTATCCCAATGGGCATCCAAGATGAGAACTGCGGCCAAAGCAGGAGTATTTTTCGTTGCATTATCAGAAAATGGGCCACCAGATTCTTTCAAAGCTTCAAGTGCAAAATCAAACAATTTACCTGCTTCCTTTGCATTTTTATTTTGTTGTGCATAGTTAGGATCTCTGATTTCAGCAACGGATCTTTTACTTTTAATAACATGAATTTTGATTTCGCTTCTTTTAACTTGTCTCATTTCTTCTTGATAAGTGACGGTACTAAGGGTTTCTTCTTCAACAAATCTAAAACATCTTTTAGCAACACCATTTTTGTTCATTTCATCTTGAGTGAAAGCCTGCATAATTCTTCCACCTACTCTTAGTTTTTTAATGGCTGTATTTAAACCGTTACCTTCAAACATCTTATTTTGTGGACAATCAAACAATGCAGGAGAATCATAACCAACCATAACACATAGATGAATTTTCGGAACGTTAAATTGACTATCTGGAATTGGGGAATAATTAATTGATATTGTGATTTCATCATATGGCTTTTTAGTTGTATCATAAGCGACATATCCATTTGGTTGAAATGCTCCATCTAAATGTTTCAAAGTTATCTTGTTAATACCGTGGCCTAAATGTAGATAAGCTTTGAAATAACCATCTGTAACTTCATAAAATTGATCTGAAAATTTATCATTGAAAGCGCCAATGACACCATTTGAGTTTCCAGTAGAACGTCCTTTGAGGATATAAACAGGTACTTGTAATTGCTCGTAATCCCTTGGCAGATTTTCAAATGTTATTGGCATAATGTTATTGGAGGAGATTGGAATTGGGGTTATTAATGAAGGGGCAGATGCTATTAAGTGAGAAGGAGGGGGGGCAGAAACAATGGACAATAGAAAAACAGAAGGCTTGACTTAGGCTGCTGTTGATCGATAACAAAGTGTCAAGTGTTAACCGTTGCGGATTGAGGATTGAGGATGACGTTTCCTCTTGTAAGTGTGCGTGGCGCATGGCGCATGGAGTGTGTGGCGCATGTAGTGATTACAAATTGCGGAAAATTGGAAAATTGGAAAATTGGAAAGGGCGAACTGGCGAACTTTCTGGAAGAGCAAAAAGTGAGAAGTGAGGAAAAATTTTCAGAGAGGAGTCCACGGTCCAGGGTGTGCAGACCCGCTGGGAGTTGGCGGATGGCTGGTAGGGAGGTCGGTACCGTTTTCCTGTTATTACCCCTGTTTGCCATCTGTTGGATACACGTGCTGGAAGAGACTCATAGTAATAGTTAAGAAGCCAAGTAATACTCATCAGTGAAAGAAATAGTGGTGGATTTGTGCAGTCAATCAGAAAAAGATTAGATATATATATAAACACAGATCAAATTATTTTAGAGGTTAGTTAGAAAATTTATTATTCAATTGGGAGTTATTATTATAGATACAGTATTTAAGTTAATTATTTTATTCATCAATATATTCAAATACAATGGTAGCAGATACTAAATTATACGACGCATTAGGGGTAAGTCCAGATGCAACCGAACAACAATTAAAGAAAGCTTATAGATTGGGTGCATTGAAATACCATCCAGATAAAAACCCATCACCAGAAGCTGCTGAGAAATTCAAAGAAATGACAGCAGCATATGAAATTTTAAGTGATTCAGAGAAGAGAGAAATGTATGATCAATATGGTGAAAAGGGTATGAACGGTGGTATGGGTGGTATGGGTGGTATGGATGCCAGTGATATCTTCTCCCAGTTCTTTGGTGGTGGAATGGGTGGTGGTAGACAACAAGGACCAGTTAGAGGTAAGGATATCAAACATTCATTGGCTGTTTCATTAGAAGAATTATACAAGGGTAAAACTGCCAAATTGGCATTGAATAAAACCGTTATTTGTAAAGCATGTGCTGGTAAAGGTGGTAAAAATGTTAAAAAATGTACAGCTTGTAACGGTACAGGTATGAAGTTTGTTACAAGACAAATGGGACCTATGATTCAAAGATTTCAAACTACATGTGATAAATGTAATGGTTCAGGTGTTATCATGGAAGAAAAGGATAGATGTAAGGTATGTTTGGGTAAGGGTGTTGTCAATGAAAGAAAGATTTTAGAAGTTAATGTTTATCCTGGTATGAAGGAAGGTCAAAAGGTTGTCTTTGAAGGTGAAGGTGATCAACATCCAGATGTTATTCCTGGTGATGTTGTTTTCATCATTGAAGAAAAACCACACAAAGAATATACCAGAAAGGGAGATGATTTATACCTCAACCAAAAAATTGATTTATTGACTGCATTAGCTGGTGGTGAAGTTGCATTTTACCATGTTAGCGGTGAATGGTTGAAGATTGAAATTCTTCCTGGTGAAGTGATTGCACCTGGTTCAACTAAAGTCATCAGTGGTAAGGGTATGCCAATTCCAAAACATGGTGGATTTGGTAATTTACTTGTTAAATTTGAAGTTGAATTTCCTAAGAATCATTTTGCAACTGAAGAACAACTGAAAGAATTAGAGAAGGTCTTACCTCCAAGACGTAAGGTTGAGATTCCAAAGGGTATTGAAGTCGATGATTCATGTACACTTGAAGATTTTGATCCATTAAAGCATCAACCTAGAAACACCAATCGTGGTGGCTACTACGATGAAGATGACGATGAAGAAGGTGGTCAACCTGGTGTTCAATGTGCACAACAATAGTGTGGTTTCATATCATGTTTTGTTTTGCCTTAAATTTTCTTTCTTTCCTGTCTTTTCTGTTAACCGTATGTATAGGCCTTTATAAGCTCTAAAGCTCTAACTCCTGTAGCCAAGCGTGCAAGTCCGGATCCCCCAAAACGGCACCCGGCGATAGCGCCGCTCCCAGGACGTGCAGTTCCATATCTGGCATGCGGCGCTTTCTGCTCTGCACACAATGTGTTTCATCTCCATCGCCCAAAAATTCCTGGTGCCAGTTTTGGGGGTTTTTTCGAACACATATTTTTTTTTCCCTTTTCCCTCCTTCCTCTTTCGGAACTCGTCTGTTTTCTTATTAACTATAGCTTGCGTAAGCTTATGGCTGATATAATTTAGTACATTTCTTGTTAGAGAATTTTACATTCCTCTGGTTTATACAACTTTCTTCCTTGTGCTTGATCTCTGGGCTCCTGGTAGTTGCTATACATTCTTTTGTCCTTTTGTCTTCCTCTCCAGATACTATTAATACTCGTCTCCTCTCTCATTAATTTATACCCCCACCCCCTTCAAACTCCTTAAACAGAAGCAATCGCACACCTAACCATGATTCCAAACGTTATATACGACACCATATTGATGAGGGAGCATAGGTATAGAGATACCATGCAACCAGATGTTGTACTTGTTAAAGAATTAGATAGTTTCCAACCAGTCACAGAAATAGGACTTGGAACTTTCAATTATAAATTGGTTGATATAAATTCAATCAATGCAAAGGATGACGAATATTCATTCACTACTTTGATTTCTAAAGGTTTCAAAAAATCAATTGAATTAATACAATCCAATATATTGGATAGTTTACTGTTTATTGCGATTGTATTGATCATTTACTTGATAGTATCATGGTTCTACATCTCATCATCTAATGAAGATAACAACAATAATAATATCGTCATAAAAGAAAAGCAAGATATTGATTATGTTGATTTAGAAAAAAACGCATTGAATACATATCCTTATTCTCCAGAACTTTTAAATTCACAGTATGAAACTCCAAATCAATTTACGGCCTCTGCGACAAGTTTAACTTGGACATCAAATTCCTCTCCAAGTACCGCATTTGCATCCCCATTCGGTATTAGCAACGCAAGTTTTAAAACTCCTCAAACTCCTACAGCAGCAGAATTTGATACAATCACAAATCTGCCTGATCCAATAGATAGCAAAGTATTGATGAATCGTTTAAGAATCAATTAATCATTAATTATCATATACGTTACACATTACACCCAATATTAGTTCCTTAACTAATTAATTAATCAATTGCATACATGCATTTTATCATTTCATCATTTTTACATGGGTTTCTTTTTCTGCTCCGTCGTTACGCGGTTTTTCAATTTTTCTTTTCCTGGAATCGTTCTTTAGGAATATAGATCTGGGATTTTTTTTAAGTAACACGTCATTACTATTTTCCTCTATAACGTTGCATGTTATAATTATAATTATAATATATATATATATATATATATATATTATAGATATCTATAAATATTTATTAATAGCAAGATCTAATAAGCATATCTATAATTTATAACACCACTTGATAGCAATTAGAATAATTGTTGCACGATTTGTCTGTTGCTATTTTTAAGTTTACCCCTGGAAATAATTAGGGTCGATCATTCTCTCCTTCTGGAAAACTTCAACCGCCTGAAAGTTTCTATCGCTGGTTTCTGGATCCTGCTTTTTCTTTTTTTACTTTTTTCCCTTCTTTGTTACGTAATACTGCAGATTGAACATTGTGGGTTTCTGGCTTTTAGGTACTATGGAATGTTGTTGTTGAACACTGGCAATTGCATTATACACACCCATTTCAGTTATAGATTGATGTAGGAAAAAGACGTATCATGATTGGACTGGAATGGTTTGAAAGATAAAATCCTTAAAAAATTGTTCCAACCGATAAACTTGAGAACGATAGTTATCTTCCCAAAAATATTCAAAGAATATCAATATATTTTAAAATTTAAAACTATGAAACTTCAATTTCCAAACTTAAATGGTTTGTTAACTTATCAATTTTTACATATTCGAGTTATTAGTAGACTCTTCTCTTCATTTATACTACTATAATATCAAATAATGCTGAAAGTTGTATACGACAGAATGTCAAGTCGTGGTTGTAAAGTCGATCGACGCATTTAAGTATTACTACATTAAAGATAAGAAATGATCATATTATCTTCATTATTTGTAATCATATATTTTCTAGTTTAACAGCTGTTCTCTAATAAATGCAAGGGTAATTTTCGTAAACTCGGGATTTCCTGACTACACAACAACCTAACACAGCTCAGCTATAAGCGATACCAGCTAATAGGTAATAGGCCTATTTCACCTTTCACCTTCTCCGACTCGCACTTCAGACAAAATCCGAAAAGCGTTGAAATTGTCATCAGGAATTATGATAGCATTAATTTGAAGGTTTTAAAAAAGTAGAGTTAATTTATATATATAAACAACATAACCATCATTGATAAGTATACAAATAATGAAACCAACAATACCCTTCAAAGGAGCATCTCGACTTCCATTCAAAATCACCCCAAAAAAACCTCAAAAAATTGAAAATCCATTGTTACCACCACTAGATTTATATAGAGCAATTTTGAGATCACACAGACAATTACCCTCTGATCAGAGAAGTTTGGGTGATATGTATGTTAAAGCAGAATTTAGAGCCCATAAAAATATAGATAACCCATTACAAATTATTGGATTTTTGAGTTCATGGCAAAAATATCTTCAGATGGTATTACAAAATACAGATCAAGATTGGAAAAAATATCATATCCCAGATGATATGTTGGAAAAAATGTCTGATGATCAAATCATTCAATTACATGAACTCATGAAAGGAACGAAAAACTTATACGAAGATGGCGAGGAGGTCGATGAAATGAATAAGACATAGTAAATTGAGACTCATGCATGTACATATATATTATTTTTTTATAAATTCTACATAAAGAACTTAAATAAATAACTAATTTTGAATAACAAATCAGGATTTGTGTTTCTGTATATGGCCTCACAATGTCAGAGAGTCCACTATATAAATTTATATACATAATGGTATTTGTTTGAATCTAGTTAGTAACCACAATTGTAACAAATGTTGTACTTGTCGATTCCAAATTCTCATATAATATCTTTAACTTGAATGTGTTCGATTGGAAGTCTCCGTTTCCAAAATTAAATTAAGTAACTAAATATTACAAGTTATAATAATGAAAGATAAAAAAAAATCCATGAAATTTATCTTTAAAAATTAACTTAAACAAAGAAATATTAGAACCAATTACCACCAACTTAGTGTTGAAATAAACAAGCTACGTGAAACAACAATTCCAACCCATTCCCCCGACAACCTTTGTCCAGTCTACATATCCATACTCTCCATTTTTAGCCTTGGTATCATATTGTTCCCAGACTTGTTTAATGATTTCCCAACATAGGCGAACATTTTGAACATGATAACTCGATATTAATCTGTCAAAACTTTTTCGAAAGTTTGTTCGTTGTATTTCCGTAATAGCTGTAGCACCAAGCATAAGCAATGACAATCCCAACAAAGTCTGCAATTTTGTGCCAATTAGTATATTATATAATTTAAATCCGCGTTCCCTTAATAATTGAACTTCATCATCATCAAACGATAATTCTTTAAATGTAATTCTGATATAGATCCTTAATGTTATCTGTGTCAATTCAAAAAATGTTAAATGATGTTCCATTAACTTCCCACTAGAGTCTTGCTTAATGATTATATCCAACATATTTGATGGTGGCTTACAATTTATTATTCTACTATCAAAAATTTGAAACCAAGAATCTTCAACATTTTTATAATTTTTTCCAGCATTCATTTTCCTCCTGTAGTCTGCCACTTCACCCATTAAAAGGTATAGATCTTGCGATAATCCATAGAACGGATCAAGTCCATAATCATCATTTTGTAGGAATTTTTGATTTTTAAATGCATCACTATATTCATTTATCGATATAACCATACCCAAATCAGTTATTCTACTTGAAAAAACATCATGGTAAAAAATATTGCTTAAGATCCATTTAGCGACTTTATTGTCTTGATTTTTCAAAACAAATTGTCTCAACCCTCCATAATCTTTCAAAATATTTCTACAATGTATTAGGGACTTATACCATCTATCGGCATCACCAGTTGAAACATCGGCACCAAATAACAACACATAGAATAATAAAATTTCAATATGTTCATTATTATCAAAACTTTTAGATTTCATCATATGATGTTTTTTTTCTTCAACAATTGCCAAACTTTTCTCAATATATGAATTTGCAACTTCATTATCTCTGCCAACTAAAAACATTCCTCCCCATGCAACTAGACAATATAATATTGCTGGATTATTATTTGCCATACTTATTGCATAATCTAGGAAAAATTGATTAGTTCCAATGTCTAAATGATACATTGCCACATTTGTGATGTAGTTTTCAAGAAATAATCTGGCGGTACCGTCCAGTTGATTCATTATGGGAGATGATGGATTTACCAACTTTAAAGAATTATTTTTGCTTAATAATAAATGAACAGTTGGTTTTAAATATGGATGTAAACGTTTTGATTTGAAAACTTTCAAAAGATCTGTTTCCGATATATACACATTTTCAAGAAGTTGAGATTCATCCATTGGATGGTATGTGTCATTAGAATCATATTCCGTTATATCATCTTCTATTTCTTTGGGGATCACACATACTTTATTTTCAGGAAATGGAATTTTTTTAGATCGTATTATTTCTAGGCTTTGTGCTTCTATGGAAGGAATAATTGGAGATCTACTCATTGGAGATGGCATCGATACAATAAAATTTTGAGCTTGTTTAATTGCAGAATCTATACCAAAATCCAAAAAGCTTGAATTGGGATTGAAGTCGGGAGTTTTCGCATACCCAATCACATTGTCTATAAAAGAACCAAATGCGACTTGATCATTCATCAGTTCGTTTACGGCTCGATCTGTGTCACTGATAATATTGGTCGTTTCCATAGCGGTATTTAATGGTTCAGGCTGAAATAATAACAGTGGTGATGATATGATGGTCGGTTCTGCAATGGTATTCTGTGGGGTATTAGGTTTATTTTGTAACATGTTTGAAATTTTTTCCTCTAATATATCATTCAAGTTTTCATATAGTTTTTCAAACAATTTTGAAGTTTCTTCAGAATTTTTACTTTCCTTTTGAACTTCAATGTTATTTTCTTCGTCATTTTTCTGGGTATTTTCTTTTTCATCTTCAATATCATCGTTCTTGTTATCCTTAGCAAATTTCATCTTTTGACTTTTTGAAATAGTGGCTTTCCGGGATTTCACTGTCGATTTTTGTAATTTAATCATATTTTGGGATTCAATAATAGGTTTAACATCAAACCGATATTTTGTGTTTTTCTTTGTTGCTTCTCTCCAAATGCATTCCAAACCTTTCTTTTCACAATGTCCACAAATGGGATGAACTTCGTCACACTTCTTCTTTCTTTTCCTGCAACTCAAGCATCCTGATTTGGATCTTGGTGAAATCCCCACAAAGGAATTATGACTGATGACTATTTTCTTAGCTTGTGATGACATGTCTATATGTGCCAACCACTCAGTATAGAAACGAGAGTATTAGAGTTTTTCAGTAGCTAATGTTTACTATACAGGCTATACATTTCTTGATCAAAGAAGGGAGAAGACTATAAGAGAAACAGGAAAGATCAGTGCAGAGTGCAGAGTGCAAAGTGCAAAGTTCAGAAGCAGCACGCCGTAGAAAGCAGATAGACAATCGGAAAGCGTTGCATCCTCTACCCTCTCTCGGGACACTTTCCTAATCGGGCTGTAGGTGGTAGCTATGTTGCGAAGGGGTCGTCGTAGGCGTTGACCCTGTCAAAGAAGGTGGTGAAGATGACAATCGTGCTGTATATGCAGACTCCTCCTAAAATGGTCAAAATGCTGGAGAAAGTCGATAGAAAGTTGTTTCGACAGAGAGACACGGGCAATGCTACCCCACTAAAAACCATAAAACTGCTCAACCATTTACCGAAATCTGCTGCATTGTTCGTTGGAATATCGCCAATGTCACCAAATCCTGTCTCATAATCAGATTCAAGACCGGAATTGGTTAAGAGGTAAGGTATGTGTGCAATTGCAAATATCAGGCCGTCAATTATTGGGATCCAGTTGCCGTATAGTGCTATTGGAAGCACGATTAAAAGGAACCCGATGGCAAGGAGACCACTCAATCCTATAATTTTGCTGAGAGCATTCACTTTGACGTTCATTTGATGTTTTATTTGGACAGTGATATGTATATCCGTTGTAAACTCTGGAAAGCCCCTTAACCAACACCATAAGTGCATCCAATCTGTAGTTTGGAATCTCGTTAACGCCTAAAGCCTAAGCTTTCTGATTTGTGGTGCGGGAGAAAGGCAGCGGCGAGCGGTGAACGCTGAGCATTGGTTGGGGGCAAGTGGCAAATTGCTTATGGGTTATCCGTGATGGTTGGAATTGCAATTCCTTGCTATCTTCCATGACGTGAGGAGGAAAGAACAACAATAACGACAATCACAATCACAGTGACATTGAAATAAGATATCTATAATGGTATGTTGCCCCACCAATAATTTGGAGAGCCATTGAACATTCCAAGGTTTCCCTTTCTGGATGAATAATTTTACTAACATTAGCACCCTTTTTTACCATTTCTACTTGATAAAATTTTCTTTCACAGTTCAGAAACAACTACGATAACGACGCAACAACATTTTCACCAACTGGACGTATTTTCCAAATAGAATACGCAATTGAAGCTATAAAGCAAGGTTCTGCAGCAGTTGGATTGGTAAGTAAATCACACGTTGTTTTAGCTGCGTTGAAGAGAAATGCTGAAGAATTAGGTTCATATCAAAAGAAAATAATTAAAGTTGATAACCATATGGGAGTTGCCCTTGCAGGTTTGGCACCGGATGCTAGAATCTTATCCAATTATTTACGTCAACAGGCAATGTCATCAAAGATGGTTTTCAATAGACCTCTAAGTCTTTCCAAAGCTGTTTATTCAATTGCAGATAAAGCACAAGAAAACACGCAATCTGCTGGGGGCAGACCTTATGGTGTTGGGTTATTAGTTGCAGGTTTTGACGATTCAGGTGCTCATTTATATGAATTTCTACCATCAGGTTCAGTATTAGAATATTTAGGTGCAGCAATAGGTGCCAGATCACAGGCTGCAAAGACATTTTTTGAAAGAAAATTTGATGAATTTCCAAATGCTTCAAAGGAACAACTTATAGAATATGCTTTAACTGCCCTTAGAGATACTTTGGCCCAAGATAAAGAATTAAATTCTGCTAATACAACTGTTGCCGTTGTTGGTAAAGATCAAGATTTTACAGTTTATGACGATGACGATGTCGAGCAATGGTTATCATTACTTGATACTTTAACGAATACTAGAAGTGGAGTTAAAGATGAAGACGATGATGATGAAGATGATGAAGACGATGAAGACGAAGGCGAAGAAGATAATACTAATAATGCCGCTGGATCTGGAGAGGGAACCACTACAACTGCATCAGAAGAGCAAATGGAGGTTGATTCCTAGATATATAGACGTAGATTAATGTGTATATTTTAATATTTAATGTTCAATATAATATTTAAGTACGGGGAAATTTCAATTAATTGTTTAACTCTAAATATATATATATATATATAAGATATACAGTGAAAGGCATGAATGTATGGAAATCAACAAATAATAAACCTATTTTGTGACATCAACCTTAATACCCGGAGTGAAGAAAACTTCTTCAGTATTTTCCTTTGGCACATCATTTTCATTGGTGACAACACAAAAATCAGTTGTTTTACCCAAAACAACCATCGGTGAGTGCCATACACCCCTATTATAAGTAACGGCAGTGACACCATCAAAAATGAAGGATTCAACCTTTTCAACATCTGGTTGATCACCTTCTGCAGCCGGTGGAGCAACGTTGACGACATAGGTATCTTCTTCACCACTTCTACCCATTGGCACAAAAGTTTGTGTTGAGTAAGGGTGTCTTTCCAAAACAGTTAAATTGTAAACTTTACCTTCCCATTTTTCAGGTTGAACAGAAGCTCTGAATATATTCCAGTTAGTAGTTGCCGCATGTCCAGATGGGGCCTTATTATAATGATTTTCACATGGTGCAACTTTGACAAATTTAAGAGCAGAACCTTGGTTGGCCTCTTCAACTTTAACAGAATTTTTCAAATGATCAGCATTAACTGCAACACCGTATTTTTCGAATCCCTCGTATGTTCTCTTCACCTTAACGGTGGATGTAATGCTGCTTGTATCGATATCTAAAATTTTGACCATTTTGCCGTAATGGAAACGTTATATTTCTTCCTTGTTTGGTAAAACTACACCGTATATATCCTTCTTACCAAACAGTCACATCACCACTCTCAAAGCTGCAAAAGAAGGGGCCCCACAGCACCCTTCTTATAGCTCCTGGCGGTATCGGGGCCGGACATGTTTCCAGCATGGAGTTCTCCGACTCTCTCTTTTGTCTGCACCCGGCGGCCGCCAAATCATCCCGCGCGGGATGCAGGGGGATCACTATACCGCATTGGTGCACAATGAAATTTGAAATGGGGCTCGAGAAGATGGAAAAACTCGGTGTTTACAGTCTACATTATCTTCCCCCGGGGCAATATAACCACATCTAGTTTAAAGAACCCGTATACCTTTAATTCCAATCGTTACATATCTAACGCTTTTCATTGGTATATCAGTTTGGATTAATTGTGCAGTCCGATATTTAGTATCTTGTAAAATGTAAGATAGAACCAGAGGTATTCTTCAATCTGTTCGTTATATAGCTCTTGTAATTTTGTTGATAGTAGCCTGTTAACGGAAAATATAACTCGTTTCTAGTTTCAAATTACTACAATAGTTCTTATAGATATCTTTAGTTCTGAGTTGAAATCAACCGTTGCTGGCAGTAGACAATAGAGAGTAGACAGAAGACAATAAAGCAAACGTTAGTTTTCTTCACCATCTTTTCGTAATATAATAAAGCTTGAAATTTATAGAAAAGCAAACATATATCTATATAGCGTATATATAACTATCTAAGGTTAAAAAAAAACAAAAATAATAGGAAATACAACAATAGTAAAGGGAAAAAAATTTAAAAATTGGAAATTGAAAACAAAATAAAGTGAGAAAAAAATTTAGTTTTTAAAAAAATGGATAGCAATCAAATATTTGAAAAAAAATTAAAAATAAATTGACAGTATTAAAATCAGAAATCTAGTTCAACTATTGAAATACACGCTCATAATGTAAAATCCAGTCTTCACAAATGAAGTTCATTAATCCAAAAGATTCACGCATAGTTTCCGGACGGCAACCTTCGACCAAACTACCTCCCATAATTGTAGCCAAATTGTAACTCGTCATTCTATTTTGTGCTTTGTATTCTTCAATCATTTTCATATGTCTTGATAAACGTTCAATTAAATTGTAATTGCAAACGGGTAATTTTGGTAAAATTGTCTTATAAAGTTGAAATCTTGAATCATCACGAGCAACTTCACGCACTTTTGTAATCTCCCTAACTAATTCATCACTAATCAATGGATCCGGTAAATCACGCAAATATGCTTTAATACAACCTGTTAAATTGTGAATATCAAAAACCAACGAATTTTCCATGTTGAAATCACCAATTTTATTAACCTCATCTCTGATCTGTTGGACAACAGTCAAAGATGCACTCTTACGGTAAATACCAATTTCTTCAAGTCCACGAAGTTCAATTTCACACAGAATTTTTTCAACAATCATTGGAATTGCTGCACCATCACGATCACATACAAATGCTAATGGTGCACCAAATGTTAATCTAGCATTATTATGTGAAAATTGTTTGTTTAAAGTCTTTGAATAGAACCAATGTTTTTTAGCATATGTTAAATGATAATTCCAGTCCTCAAGATCCTTTTCAGTACTTGTTTGAAACGTATATTCATGGGTACTTGATGAAGAACCAACATCAATGGTAAAACTATTTGGAGCACGAACAGTAGGGAAAATTGAAACATCTTTAAGCATTATAGTTACATATGGTTTTTGTTTAGCAATACAATTACCAGCAATTGGTAATTCAGCCAATGTAACACTTCTCTTTTCCGCATCTGGTTGATTGAAATTATTAATATTTAAAGAAAATGGACGTGATTTAAATAAGCCAAATTTCAACTTACTAACAGGATTATTAGATGAACCATGATGATGATGGCCATTTCTTGATTGAGAACTTGACGAAGATGAAGATGCTTGGGGTTGTGACTGCTGTTGCTGTGATTGTTGAACTGATGCTTGAACAGATTGGGATGAAGTGGGTGCAGATGGTAGTTTGTTCGCCCTAGAGGTTGCACTAGCTGATGGTCTTGTAAGTGTTGCAGATGATTGTGCAGACTGAATAGAATACATAGATTGATCCGCCATAGTTGATGTAGTAATAGATGATGTTTCCAAAATTGAATTGTTATCAACATAAGTACTTGCACTATCGATATTACTTGAATTAGCCATAAAACTTTGATCATTGGCAGTAGTTCCAGTCATGATACTCATGACATCATTGTTATTATGGTTGTTTGTTTCCATAGGTAAAGGTTCAGTCATATGTGCATTAAATTTATTAATTGAATCAATCATCGATGAATTTTGCTTTTCACGTTGTCTTAACAATAGATCCCGTTTAGCCTGTTCCAATTTAATCAATTGAAGCTGTTCGGCAATATGGGCACTAAATACTGAACATTTCTCCAATTTTTCAACATGTTTTTCATTTGACGAAATTTGATAAATAGTTTTCAAACTTGAGAGTGATGGCTCATATTCAAATAAGAAAGAAAATTTACTCATATATGGAGATTCTGCCTTATGCATCTTAGATTGTAAACCGTGGATCTTCAACACACAATTGTAGACAAATCTGTTTTTATCAAAGTTGACTAATGATGTATTATCAACATCCATGTTAGGAATAAAACAAGCCAATTCGATCAGTCTACTTAAAAACCAACCAGGACAAATAGATAATGGTTTATTTCCACTAGCCTTGATTTCAGCATCTGTCAATTTTGGAAGCATATCCTTCAAATGGTCATAATTAATATCGACATTTTTATCAGAATTTGCTTTCAACTTCTCCGCAGCTAATTTCCAAGCTGGAGAGAAAAATCGAGATTCAGGTAACAAAATAGTATTGACAAAAACGGATTCAATAAAACTTGGCAAGTAAGCACCCACGGAGTCATTCACATCATCTTCGAAAAGTTTAACATTTTCCATTTTAGAACGACAAATTTGAATGATCTTCAATAAACTTGACATTCTTTCAACTCTTTGATCCAATGAACATTCAGCATCAACAATTTGAATCAAAAGATATTTTTGAATTCTATCATATAATTTGAAAATAGATCTAATAGGTGGTGGTAATTTATTAACCAATTTATCAGATGGTGATTTACTGAAATTCTCACTATCACTTAATGTCATAATCCAATTATAGATATTAGAGATTAAAATTAAATCAGAATGAGTGGAAGAATCTTGATAACTATAATTAAACATGGATAATGGTGATTTAGTAATTAACATTTGAATCATTTCAAAAGTATCAATCCAATCTTCAGCTCTAATTTGACTTAAAACAGCAGAAATAGTTTCATCAAGTTTATCAATATATGAGACAAGTTGTTCAATATCATTAGAAGCAGGTAAATGCATATTTTTTGGAATTTTATTCAATTCATTTGAAAAATTCAATTCAATTACCTCACATTGAGGAGTATATGATTTTCTAATACAAAGATTTCTCAATTGTTTATAAGCACTTTGCAATGATTTATAAACATCGACAACTTCATTGATAACCTCAACACTGGAATTATTTTTCAACCATGTCAAAATCTTTGGCCATTCTGAAACGATGGTCACATCCATCATCTCCAAAAATGAATCAAAGGTAGCTTTGGTAATAATATCATCCAAGAAATGTCTAAAATAATCATTAACCAAAATTAATGTAGCTTCAATAACACCCAGTTGAATTTGAACGACAAATTTCCAATTGATATGATTCCAAGTTTCATGATTATCAGCAATTTTGTTATCCCATTGGGGAAACAAGTTAGCTGATGGATCAACAATGGTGCCAGTGGAATTCATAAATTTAGCAATAGATAATGCAGCACTCTTAGAACCTTCAAATCTTTTATGTAAAGAATCAATAAGTTGTTTAGTGGTGAAAAAGACTCTGTAAGTTGCAAAAAATGTACATGTAAATGCAGAATCATCCATCTGTAACAAAACAGGGCCTTCATTTGCAGTTTTTTCTGAATATTTCTTTATATCCTCCATTGTAATATGCGTACCAAAAATGGATGCAGTTAAAACAAGTAAATCAACCAATCTCTCAGTTGACGCGGCGCTGGTAACAATATCAACATTTCTTGAACGACTACTATCGGTAGAACCAGCAGCTGGATTAGTTGAAACAGATTCATCATGATTTGGAACAACGGTACCACCACCAGACATCGTTGCAGCTGATGAGATATTAGGAGTATTGGAAGCGCTGATAGCATCTTTCAAATAAGTTTGATATGAAATAATATAATCTTCAAATGTGAAACTACCCGTCGATAAAGTACTCATATGTTTAGAATGTGTTGGATTATCGAATAATAAACTTGACGGTCTTGATTTTTTAACATGCCCTCCATCATTAGAGGAATCATTGTAATTTTCAGTTGTTTTGAAAATAATAGACTCATCCTTCAATTTGAATTCTTCACTACCAACATTAAAAAGATCTCTCACATGTTTCAATGATAGGTTTCTGTTCTTACGTTTACCGGGTTCTTTTAATTCAATAATACTGGCTCCTCCAATTGCACTGATCAATTCTTTACGATCATAAATCCCATAATATGGTAGTAATTCAGGGAATAAAATTGATGCATATGAGCCTAAAAATAATGGGCTTCTTGAAGTACCATGGAAACGAGCAAATTGACCAACATATGGTGGTTCAACCATGGTTGAAAATGTCATAAATGAATTCAATGGGAAAGGGCCATTTGATGCATTAAATGCAATTGCTAACTTCAAAACATTTGAAATTTCAAAATCTTTTGAACCATGAATTATCGAAGCATCATCATTGGTTGGGTCATCCGGAATTGAGAATTTAGATGTAACATCGGCTTCGTTGACAATACCATCATAATAAGCATCCCATTGTCTCAAGTTATAATCAACAACTTCCAAATAAGAACAATAATATTTTATAAAATCAGTTTTCAGCAAATCCTTGGATTCACGTTCTGATGCGTGCACATCATCATTACCCATATTTATAGTTGAAAGTGCATACGTCTTTATATCGGCAGTATCAGCAGTAAAAAGTTCACCAAAATGGGGGATTGCATCTTCCTTTGCATATAATTCTCCAACATTACTCGCCAACATGATTCTAATGTTTGAAGTTTCATCAGTTTTAGAGTTTGAATCAAGGGAAGCAGAATCGTCTGAAACATTATTGTTGTTGATAACTGTGGAATCTTCATGTGTATTCAATGGATTTTTGGTACCAAATATCTCCTTTTTACGAACTTCAAAAACAACGGGTGCCCATTTCTTTTTAATTATTTCCAATGAAGCTTGATCAACATTACCCCAAGTTTCACTCAATCTTAAAACTGGTTGTGAGCACATCATAATTGCTATACCTAACCAAGAAACCATATCACCTTGTTCTGATAAAAGTGTACCTAGATGAATCCATTTCATCAAAACCCGTGCACGTTTGACAGCAGAGCAGGAAGTTGTGTCATCTTCAAATAAATGAAAAGCTAAAAGCCTACCTAAATAATGAGTATGTAATGAAGGAATAAACTGTAATGGATTAAAACGCCAATATTGATAAGAAGCTTCTATAACTTCTAAACGCGAAAAAATTGTCGATCTATCAGATCTAGTTGACCAATGTTTCATGAAATGTGCATCAATTGCATGGATTTCATGAGCTAAAGCCTCGGTTGGTAACATAATAAAAGCATCACCGGATAAAAGTTCTGATGATGAGATTTTGGAAATTTCAATTGGAGAGGATACATTATCTGCTGGAGAGGCCAATTCAAATGAAATCAATTTTAATAATGAGATACGTTGAGCAATCAAATTATTTGATAAATTAGAAACCTCACCTTCCTTTAAATACCCAATCGATTTACTGTATAAAGTATCAACTAATTTAATGAGTAGTGCAAAGATTTCATCATCTAATAAACAACCATTAAATTTTTCCAGGGTCAACTCAATAATTCTTTTGATTCTACTAAACAACATTTTTATTTCCATTTCACTGATATGAATTGATTTCTTTTGCAAAGTTTCTGCATCTGTGAAGTGATCTAAATATTTTTGGAAATATACCAGAGGATCAATCAAACTACTAATTAGGGGCAATATCTCAACCATTTTTTCAGCCATTCTATCAGATGGATAAAACAAAATGGTATGACAAATAGCTTCCAAAGTACCTCTTAAAATTAAACCTGAAGTCATATCAAATACAAGTTTAGGATGTGGACAAGAAGGAGATTGATAGAATAAATCATGGATAATGAAAGGTAAATGCTTCTTCTGAGAATTATTAATTGATAATTTTTTATCCATTTCAACTGAATGAAATTCCATTTGCCTTTCACGTTGATCACCAATATCTTGAAACTCTTTATCTTTATCATCATTGAGACTTGGTTTTGATTCATACTCATCAATTGCCCTAGATAAAAGAACAGAATCATTATTGGCGTTTTCATCAATATTGTTATGGTTGTTGTTGATTGCAGCTAGAGTTTCATCACGAGCAACATTAGTTGCGACATCATCATTATCTAATTCTTCTTCCGTTTCTTCATTAATTTTGCTTTCTGTATCAGCTTTATTTCGATAAATTGATGCAAGATCAGATTTACTTTTAATTAGATCTGCCTCTATACTTGCTTCGCTGGGTGATAGTGATTTATTATTAATAATCAAATTCTTAGCATACGTTAATTCTTGTTGAGGTTTATGAACCAATAGATAAGAACCCTTTAATTCCAAACGGAAAAGACGAGGTTCAGAAGGCTCCAATACTCTATTAACCCAACCCAATTTTTCAGCATGGGTATCCCAGTCTTGTCTGACCAACATTGACAATGGATATTGATTTGATGATAAAGATGAAGCACCTTTAAAATATTGACTAGTTGAAGCTCCTGTATTATTTAATACATTTTGTCTGTTGGCAGATAAAAGGGATTGTTCCATGCTATAAATTGAAGGTGTATAATTTGAACGATTACCTGAACTAACTTTGGACATAACATGACGTGTAGCCTTTTTAAAATCATTAGTTGAAGTTTTCTTACCTAAATCTACGTTTGAGACAACATTTGTTGAAGTTGAAGTAACAGAGGCAACTGATTCTCTTCTAGGTATTGATGAGGTGATTGAGGCAACTGATTCCCTCCTTGGTGGTTGAATATTTGAAGTATTTGATTCTCTTCTTAATTCAGCTTGCGCAGACAATGGAGGTTGTTGAAGTGCCATATGCGGTTGAAAATGATTACGACTATTTGCAACACTATTATAAGAATTTGAATCATCACTAAAAGTGGCCGAAGATGGCGTTGATGGTGATTCAG
Organism: Pichia thaimueangensis; assembly: GCA_030569635.1. Taxonomy (NCBI): domain Eukaryota; kingdom Fungi; phylum Ascomycota; class Pichiomycetes; order Pichiales; family Pichiaceae; genus Pichia; species Pichia thaimueangensis. Next base: position 21,219 of record JAJMLM010000207.1, on the reverse strand, counting down.
CTGGAGATGAAGACAATAAGGTAATAGCTGCTGGTTGGGGTGGAGGAGCCAAAAATATAGGATCATCAGGAGCTGTTTGAGGGTCATTGGAGACAGATTTAGACCTTGGAGGAGGTTGTAATTGAGACATTGTATTATTAGATTCGACCATTTGGATTTCATTATTTTCATCGATCGTTTTATCAAAGGTTGTATCATTCAGTATAGTTGAATCAGCATTAACTATATTTGAGTAAGAATCGTCCATATTTGTTGAATTTTTACTAGACGAGGAAGATAGGTAAGAAGTTGGATCTGTTGGCATTTCAATATTTGGATTAATTGGGGAATTTGAATGTTGACGTTGAGCAGTTGATGTAATTGGTTGTTGTAATAGTAACCCGGATTGTGGTTGGTGTTGAGAGTTAGGTTGCTGAATTCCTAGCTTTTCATTAGAAAAAGAGGATTCAACAAAAGAAATTGAACCATGTACGGAGGAGGGACGAGATTTGGGATTACTGTTGGTAGTTGTAATTGGACTAGACACATTTAAAGAAGAAAAAGTTGCATTTCTAGTTTGTATAGGAATCCCAACTGGAGTCGGTGGCTTTGTAGTACTGTTTAAAACGGGATTTGAGGAAGGAAGTTGATTTATTGTTGAACTACTTATGGTAGAAGCTAGAGAATGTGTTCTTTGAAGTTGAGGAGGTTTTGGAAATTGATCTTGATGATGATTTAGTTGCTGTTGTTGAGAGTGTGCAACACGGGGGGAAGGTGGTGGAAGATCATGTTGAGCTATACGAGGAGAAGGTGGTGGATGGCTGGGGTGTTGAGATTGTTGGGTAGCCTGTTGTACAGTATGACTATGTTGGAAATGAAGATGATGTTTTCTTTTGGACTTCTCTCTTTCTCTTTCCTTTTCTCTTTCTCTTTCTTTAATACCTAAGAACTTTTTCATTGTTATTGTTTTCTTGTATTAGATAATACGATATGATAGGATGGAGGTGAATGAGTAGAGCAGTGGGTGGACCAAGCGAATGAAGTTGATAATGAAAAAGAAAGGAAGGCAATGTATATAGTGTTTTAGATGCCAGCTGAATAAATTTGGGAATGAATAAATGAATGAAATAAAGTGCAAGAGCAATGTTGTAAATATATGCACGTAAAAAGATAGCTAATAAATATATTGTTGCGTTTTAGTACAGTAACAAGTAACAGCAAAGTAAAAAAGGGAAATTGAAAATTCAACGCTCAACGCTGCCAAAAAAAAAAATTAGAATTTAGTTAGTGAGGACTGGAGGCGGTGGAGGCAAACGACTGTTTCGGGGAGGATATTATAAGTGGTGTGGGAGATGGAAGAATAAAAGTGGAGATTATTGATATATATTACTTATTACTGCTATATGGCAATTGTAGTTGCCAGCTGTCAATTTAGGAGTGAGTAACTAGTGTCGATGTCAACTTCCAAGCTAGTGAGCAACTAGTTCGCAGCTGGAACGTGGAAGTTGAAAGCTATATATATCGCGGAGGGCGCAATGTGCAATTGGAAGAAGTCTTCGCTGTTATAAGGTTGTAAATATATATGCATAATAATATATGCATATATAAGTAACTATATATATATTTATATTGTTCGTTAGGCTTCCCGGGATGTTGGGCGGCTTCGCTGTGTGCATTGTGCGCGCAGAATGTTGGCTGCTTTGGGCTAATGGCTGGGTCTTGAAGAGATCATAGATCTTATCATAGACCCTATACACTTTACACGGGTCTATAGTCTATACTATAGATTTTATATCTCTATAATATATCGATATTAATATACACTACATAAGGGCCATCTTGGCAAGCTCAACAACCCCCTCCTTGGTACTGGCACCCCCAATGAACCCGGCAGTGTGGACGAAGGTGCAGCCGGCAACACCAGTCTTTTCACTCAAGACATCATCTCTTAAACCTCTCCATGGTTCCGGTAACTTCTTTCTAGAGTCAAAACTGGTGGATGATACAGGAACTGCCGCAATTCTCCAACATTTGCTGCTATCTGGGAAAAGAACGTATAAAATTTCATCCTTTGCATCATTTTCAATTTCAACATTGAATAAATGTTCCTTCCATGGAATGAATCTATCAAAAATCAAAATTTTACCACTCTTATCAACTTCAAATCTATTATTAAATGCATCAATAACATATTGTTTCGCCTTTAAGAATGAATTACCCATATATGTCAAATAATTGTAGAATGAATCTCCAATTAATTTCGATGCAATTTCAAATTGTCTATTGAAGTCATTTTCGGTAGCATCCGATTCCCAACTTGGATTAAGATTAGAAATCATACCTGCAATTGTAAAATTACGATCTTTAAATCTGGCCTTTAAACTATCTCTACATTCATACATATCAATACCATTATCATTGGCGTCAACGGCTTCAATAAAATCGGAATAAATCTTCTCATACAGAAAATCAATTTTCACCTTGTCACTTTCAATTTTTTCATCTAATGAAATGACAGTTGAAATAATTTCACGTCCGAAATGTTTATAGATTAAACCAGCTGATGATAATTTAGTTTGATATTTATCACTAAAAGTACCAGAAAATTCACGTTGATGATGATCAAAATATTTGACTTGATCATATTTACCACTTACATCAACAACAATATCTGAAATCTCCCAATCACTTGGATTTCTTGAACGCACTAATTTTGCATATCTATATTGAGGTAATAAACGAAGCATATAAACTGCCAATGCTTCATCAGCATGGAAGGAACCTGAATGTGTACAGATTTGTAATAACTTGGACATTATTGACTATTGTAGATTGTTGTAGTTTGACGTATATTATTTGTTTTTAAAATTGAACAAAAAACTGACAAATGAGAGATAGTGCAGTTCAAATGAAAATTTTTTGCTCACAAATTTCAAATTTCATACCTCCACAGCTCTAAGCGGCAAACATCCCCGCCACACCCTACGGCTTCAACGCTGACGTAAGCACCCACACCAGCCACTCGGTCTTTGCTTCTTGCCTTCATTTCTAAGAGGTGGTTCTATTCTAGAATCTACACTTCCCACCCTCGTCCCGCTATCACTGTACCCACTGTATACACGGTACAATCGTTTTATTACTGCACTGAATTTACTTCTCTTCTCTTCATTTACATCCTTTCAATCAGGCTTATCAGAAAACCATTTTTTAGCATTACATCTTACAACATCTATAAACTACTACAATGTCCTGGTGGCGTAATTTACGTAAGATCAACTATCAAATTCCACGTTCTCAATTCGAACTTGCCAAATTTACATTTTATTTGATGACCCCTATTACTATCATGTATTATGTCGGTTTAGATACCGATAGAAAATTTAATGTTCCAGGTTATTGGCCAGATCCAGATACTCTTAATAAGATTCCAAAAGAACCTCATGAAATACAGGCTGAATTGGCGAGAATCAGACAAGCCAGAATCGAGAAAAGAAAAAGACTCGAAGAGAAGGCAAGACAACTCGGAATTACTCCCGATCAAGAAGAAGAAAAGGAAGAAAGAGAAGAAGAGGAAAGACAAGAACAAATGGAAGCCGCTCTGGTTACTGAAGAATAGACATATTGCACTCCTCTCTTATATATAAATATATCCATCTATAGTCTTTACCCTCCCTGTATATATATTAAAAAGCAAAATACCGTTTCCCGTTATAAGTAGAGTATGGAAAAGGGAGAAAGTTGGCAAGCTTCCAACTTGCTGACGTAAACACACGCAAAAATGAGAACAAAAAAAAACAGGACAGCTAAAAACTGAGAACTGAAACTGTGCTGGACACCGATTTCTTTCGGGCGATATATGCGATGCAGGATCGACAATCGACATATACCCCTTTTTTGATCTTACGACCAGTGGGTATATCATATATACCTTCTCTCATTTCAACATTACATCACCTATATTTCTATATACCACCTTTCTAGCCATAATATCATTCCCCTTTTCATATCATGTCCGCCGCTAAATTGTTATGGAAAGAATTTAGAGATATAACACACCCGAAAACAGGATTTAAACAAGTTCATGTTGATCTACCAGACGATAACATATTCATTTGGCACGTTTCATTGATAGTGGTTGATCCAGAAAGTACTTATAATGGTGCATATCTACAGGGACAGTTGAATTTCCCCTCTAATTATCCATTTTCACCCCCTTCCTTCAGATTCACCCCAGCTATTTTTCATCCAAATGTTTATACCGATGGTAGGTTATGTATTTCAATTTTACATACCGCAGATGGTGATGGTGCAGATGAGCCTTTAAGTTTGACATGGTCACCTGCTCAAAATGTTGAAAGTGTCTTAATCAGTATATTGAGTTTATTAGAGGATCCAAATGTGAATAGCCCTGCCAATATTGAAGCAAGTATTTGCTATAGAAAACAAAAGGATGCTTATAAAGAGAAAATTAAGTCGGATGTTGAAAGGAGTAGAAATAGAATGCCGGAAGGTGTTGTATTGCCAAGTTATGCTGAACTAATTGAAAGTAAACCTTCCAAACAGGAAAATGATGCAGAAGAAGAATGGTGGGAGGATGATTATTATGACTACGACGACGACGACGACGACAGTGAAGAAGAGGATGACGATGACGACGATGATGATATGGCAGAAGCAGATGATGATTGAAGTGAGATTTTTAAATTCTATTTTTAGATCCCGTTTATGACATTACAGCTCCAACTATAGAGACTTGGATTTCTTTGCTTTCATATTTTTAACTTTTTAACTTCGATTTTATGAATGTACTTTACACAACGCCTACAAACACACACATCCAACACAGATATTATAATCATTCCCAAATAGATATACACATTTAAACTTGTAAAGGCGTTATAGATATATAAATATTACAATTTATCTGATAAAAACTTAGAAGCGCTTTTTAATCTTGAGATGGCCAACGCAGATGGATATGAATTAGTAGTACAAAGAAGTAATGCATATTTCGTATTGACCCCGTACATGTATAATCTATAGTTACCAAAAGAATATACTTGCCATGATGTATTATTACTCCAATCTCGTATTACCATTAAGGATAATATATTGAGATTATCTACGGGATTGACATTAGCATTAATATAATCTGAATCGTAGGCGTGGTCCATTTTATCCAGTTGTTGTTGTAATTCTTCTATTCTCATTTGTGGAGACATGGTAGTATTATTAACAGCACCATCAGTACTTGCAGGCCCTTCGGTCCCGCTGGGACTGTTAGAGATATTACCACTTGCGGTATTAATACCCATACTCCCAAAAGTACTGTAAGTAGAGTGTAATAGGGGCCTATTTTCAGTTGTATCTGCACCGCCCATCACGGTTGCATTATGAATCCTACTGGTATCATTATAGTTTGATATCATATTTGTATCATGAAAGTTAATGTTGTGTTTATCTTGATCTATTGCTGCCTTACACTTGCAAGAAAGGAGAGGTTTTTGTGAGTCTAGAGATATGAGAGACACTGATAGCGGTAGAAGCGGGGTTAGTTCGGGACATGGTTCTAGCAACTTCAGGAGCAGTTGTTGTAGCTTTGTGGATTGTATCATTGGCGGTGGCTGTTCTGTGTCTCCTGTGTGGTAGGTATCGTCAACGTCCCTCAGGAACTGAAGAACCCAAAACCCAAGAACCCAAGAACCCAAGAACCCAAGAACCCAAGAACCCAAGAATTCAAGAACTCAAGAACCCTCTCTCAGCTCTCGGCGTCAACTCGCAACGCGTGCACAGTCAGCACAACACGAAGCGGGCCAGCCTCTTCCCACTTCCCACACAAATTGGCAGAGCTTTGAGCTGCAGGCTTTGTTTTCATTCTCAACTCTCAATTCTCCCTTCTGCTGCCACTGGGCACCTCGTACATATGCCTCACATCTTTCAGAATCCATCATTCTTAATTATTTCTACTGCTCTTAATCCATCTTATTTCAGTTCTTTCATATCACCAACCACATACATACATCCCTTAAATTCACTTATATCACATAATGAGCAAGTCTCAGGTTAATTTAGGTGAAAGAGCCCCTTTAAAAGACACGTCCAAACACTTTGTCAATACCCCAACAACTTCAAAACTACTGGCTGCTCCTGCCATATCTTTCAAAAAAACCCCAAAACAATGCATCGAAGTTCAAAATTTAGATACATCTGAATTTCAACAACAACAACTTAGCCATGAACAGAAACTGACCACTAGTGATCGTGCCCCATGTTTAGTGGATACCTCAACACCAAAAAAAGACGGGTATTTACCCTCCCTATCGACGCGTAATGTCATCAACCCTTCCGCTCCGAAAATCACAGCAATAGAAAATACAAATAGTAATGCAATGACTAACGCTATAAACACAGAATTTAGAAAAATGACAGGCAATGAGTTAACAAGATGGCAACAAACATGGAGAGAAATCCTACCAAAAAGTCATATCTATTTCGAACATGATATGCCAAATTTGCGTGAAAAACAGACAGCTGTCTTGGCTTTAAGAAATTTGGGGGCTACAATTGAACCTTTTTTTGGTGAAAATGTAACGATCATAGTTTCAAGACGTAAATTCCAAAAAAATTCCACTTACGCAACAAATGATATTTTTAGATATGCAAATAAGAAGCAATTAAAAGTTTGGAATTTAGAAAAAGTTTTCAGATTCTTATCTCATTTGGGCGAACCGTTGCCTGATTTAAATGAATATGAGGGAATAGTGGGTACAGGTTCACAAAAAACAGGAACAACATCTACTTCAACAAAGGTTATCAATAATAATAATAACAATACTAACAACATTGTCTCCGCTACTTCCAATGTTAGTAATACAAATCAAAACCAGCCGACAAATAATAAAAATCTATCAAACCTGTTAATGAATGAAAGACTATTTGGTCCAAGTGATCGTGATCCAAATGTTAGAAGGAATGATCTGAAATATTTTACTGATTATTATTTATACATTTTTGATATTAAACAAAGAACTCGTCCAGTTGCAATTAGGGAATGGAAGGATAAATCCAGTTATCCAAAAATTCATCATACAACTAACGGTAAATCGTTGTTTGTAACAGAAGCAAAATCTCAAAATTTGGATAAAATGTTTACAAGGCATGAAAGACGTTTAATATATTTAGATGAATCTGCTTCCTATAGAGAGTCAATGATAGATGCATGTTATGATACTCCAATCATGAAGGCTTGCAATATACACGTTCCAACTTATAAAGAAAGGGTACAATATAAACTTGATTGGGAAATGTCATATTATAAAACAAATCCTGATGCAATTCCAAGAGTCAACTTCAAAAAGTTATTTAACACCTTAGATGATTCTGAAAGACAAAACTTTCCATTTTTGAATCGTCTTTATTATCCTACAGCTTCCGAACACGATGCCAATTATAATGATGATGACGAAGACGACGACGACGACGACGACGATGATGATGATGGTTTCGATGGTAATGATTGTAATAATAATACTGAATATGGTTCACACAAGAGACGCAAGCTTTTGAATGGCGAGTATATTACAACACAATTGAGTGACAAGAACAAACAAAACGATGAAAAAAATAATACTACAGATTCGAATGACACCGGCATACCTAAAACTAAGAATATCGAGGAAGATGATTGTGAAAATGAAGAAGACAGAAAAGTTGTTACTGGTGCGATTGGTGATGATGATATCGCCAAATTAGTGTCCGATAAAGTAGATCCAATTGATGGAATCAATAATCCATTGACAAAAAATAAAGAACTTAAACCGCTACAATTAACAAGAGTTCCTAAATTATCACGCCAGGATACCATGATGAATGGATTATCACAAAATGTTTCAGCAGATGGTAAATTATTATGTGAATATGGTGAAATTGCTGCCTCTGGAATCCAAGCATCAGCTGCCAATCCAAGTGGAAATTATTCACATGGTACTAATACCATGACAGCTGCTGGAAATGGGTTGGGACCAAGTAGATCAGCCGTTGTCAATAAAACTTTGGCTAACGAACATAAAAGAATTATTGTTTTAAGACCAACTTTAAATGCTAAAAAGAGAACACGTGACTCACCATCAACGACAACAAGCGCAAGTACCAAATTTAAAAGCAACAACAAAATGACTGTTTTAGTTGCTGATGACTCCATGTCCGAAAAAACACAGGAACAATTATTAGCCGATTGTAAGAAAGGATTGATGAATGAAGATGAAATGGCTGCACTGCGGTCTGCGGAGGCCGCAGAATACGACGATAAAATCATTAATGAACATCTCGTGGATGTGAAAAATGTAAATAAACGAGATGCGAATCCGTTTATAAGCGATGGTCAATGTAAGCCTTGTAATAATGATCTCAACACTGCTAATAACAATCAAATCGAGGACAAAGTCAACATTGGTGCTACTATTGGTATTTTCAAAGATAAAAAGCAAGAAAAGAGTAAACATGAGATGAAACCGGGTTATTGTGAAAATTGTAGGGTCAAATATTCCGATTTTGCGGAACATATTTTATCAGAGAAACATCGGTCATTTGCTGAAGATGATTCCAATTTTAAGCAAATTGATGAATTGATTAAATCACTCAAAGAAAATCCTGTAAACAATTGATGATTATTTTGCATTTTGCAATTTGCATTTTGCAAAATGCAAAATGCATATTTTTTACTCCAATTCTCGTTATTAAAGCTTAAATAAAAATTATTGTATAGTAATAGTAGTGTGTGTTGATTGAAATATTAAAAGCTAAAAATATGGATTCTACTTTGGTAGATGATTGGTTTTCTATTGTAAAACGTATTACGTAATCCACATGAAATTTTTTTGTGTGGAAAGTGGAAAATTGAAAATTGTATTCGAGTGACGAGAGCCAAATGTGCTGAAAATTTTTGATTTTTAATTGTAAGCTATTTCAGTATTAGTAGATAAGAGGTGTGTATAATGTATGCATGGATTGCCATATTTATTAAACAACTCGAAGTAATACCAACGGCAAAAAAATGTCTTACGATTCGGATGCAGAGTCTGTTTCATCAGCACCAGTGACCACGCGTACCTTATTGGGATACGTAGATGTTGAAATTTCAGAAGATGAACCGATCTACCCTAATGATTCATTTATTGGAGGTAAGCCGATCCCTATGGATTCAGCATCCTCAATTCCCTCCAAATATGTGCATTGCTTAAACTGTGGAAATCCGATGAGATTATTGACACAATGTTCAGCGGAATTAGAAGATACGTTTTATGATCGTAAGTTATACGTTTTCATTTGTATCCGGAGTGAATGTCGTCGTAAGGAGGGTACTATTCGTGCAATTAGAGGTATTAAAAAGGATCGAGATGAAATGAAGCGACGTGAAGATATAGAGAAGAAAAGGATAGAGGAAGAAAAGGATGCAGAGAGAAAGAAAATTGAAAAGGAAGAAGAAAAGAAGAGAATGGTTCAAAGCTTATTTGGTGGGAATGAAGTAATCGGTGCCAATGTTAATCCATTTTCTGGTGGTGCTGGTTCCAATCCTTTTGGTGGTGCAACAGATTCTAACCCATTCTCCATTAACTCTAATCCGTTCGAGTTAAAGAAAGTAAGTGAAGAATTGGAAAAAATTGAAAATAAAGATGAACAAAAAGAGGCTAGATTTGTAGATATTGCAAAGAGCGGTGCTAAGGAATTCGATAAGAAGGCAAAGCAAAAGACTGTGGTAGAATATACATTACCCGAGTTTAAAGGGTATATTTTATATTTTGAAATTGAAAAATTAGATCCGGCAAGACAAAAATTGGCACCTATTCCTGATAATTTGAAAATTGAAGAAGTCGATGGTGATGTTGATGATTTGAATCTTCCACAGGGTAATTTACCAAAGATCAATCCTGAAAAAAACAAGGAAACGGAAGATTTGAGTAAATTGTTTGATGACCAAACATTTCAAAATTTCACCAGAATATTATCATTTAATACGCAACAAGTTGTTCGTTATGAGCCTAATGGATCACCTATTCTATATTCATCAAAGGATAAAATAAGCAAGATTTTCTATACCGATGATGGTAAGTTTAAAGATAGAAATGAATGGAGTATACCTATCCCATCGTACCATCCCGGTGGATCCAGAAGGTTTGAAATGCAACTGATGCCAAAGATGATTATTGATTTGGAAAATGATATAGATGATGTCAAACAGATTCTTCAACAGGGTATGGAATGGGGGACGATTATTGTTGCAACGGATAGTGAAGACTTTGTGCCATTGAATTGGTATGACGATAACGGAGTTGCGTATGTGGAGGAATGGTGCGGTGTGCAGTGGGAAGAGGCTCAGTAGTGTCTTGATCGATGTAAATTAAGTACATGTAGATCAGCCTATATATCTCATATATAGAATATCCAGATGATAAACTTTATACTACATTTGTCAGCGGTCGAATTTCGGGAGGGTCTGAAAACCGGAGAATATCGTGTAACTCCGAGAAAGGGTCCAGGATGGTGGCAGTTCAGTCCCCGAGGGAGGTCGGAAGGGGCAATTGGGCCGAGCACTGGATCTGCGGCCAGCGGGGGCGACGGGGGATGGGCTTTGCACTGTGCACTGTGCGCTGTGCAATTTGCTTTCTGGCAGGGCTGGATATAAAAGTGGCACCGGTTTCCTGCCAGTCCTCAACCCAACAACCGTTTTCATTACAACTCTGGGAGACAGAGCCTCCCTTTTTTTTGATAATTGCCATTTAATAAATAGATATATATATATATATACATATATCCATATATCCATATATATATATAGATATAAATATCTCTACAATGTTCACTCCAATCGAATCGTCCTTGGGTGCACTCCTCATCCAAGCCGCAACATCCTGTTACATGCATCTAGAGGGTAAGGCTGTTGGATTTTCCTCAATCTTATACAATTCTGTCTTCAAACCAACGGTTCATTCAATTTCCATAGTTGTCGGTTTGTTCCTCTCTTCAACGTTTATTAAAAACGTGTTACCAGTGTTTGCCCCAACAATTGTTCCAATCATGGAATCCAGTTTTAAAACTTTCTATCAATCCCCAATCAGTTATTTAACTGCTGGTTTGATTGTCGGGTTTGGTTCCAGTGCGGGTTGTGGTTGTACAAGTGGTCATATGTTGATTGGTATGTCTCGATTAAGGTGGAGAAGTTTTGTTGCAACATGTACTTTTTTCTTAACAGCCGTTGTTACAACCATGGTTTCTGGTAATTATAATAAAATCAGTAGCTCCGATGGTGTTCCAAATTACCATTATGATACAAATTTTACAACTTTTAAGGAAAACATGGTACCATTATTAGCGACAGTGTTGATTGGACAATTATGGTCATATGTTATTTTACCAAAATTGGGATTATATTTGAAACAAAATGCCGAAGCCTCTGGTGAAAAGGGCAAAAATGACAATCTAGTACGTGCCATTACCGGTATCAGTGCAGGTTTCCTCTTTGGATGTGGTTTGTTCATCTCTGGAATGACCGATACTACCAAAATCATTGGATTCTTATCCTTCCTGAAGCCAGAAAATTTTGATCCTAGTTTGGCAATGATTCCACTGTTTGCCATCATCCCAAACATCATTCTGTGGAAGAAATGGTTGCCACAGACTAAAGCCGAAGCTGTTGCTACCGTCAACAGAGACCAAGATCCAAATGTGGTTGTTCCTCCTGTTAAGAAGCCTGAATTCGAACCGGAGTACGACCTCAACTTCAGCAACAACACGGAAACGAAGTTCCTTATTGGTAACGTGCTCTTTGGTCTTGGCTGGGGGCTTGCCGGCATCTGTCCAGGCCCCGGCGTTCTCACACTGTTCACGGAGCTGAACGCGTTGTCTGTCGGCAAGGGGGTTCTCTACATGTCGGGCTTCCTCTGTGGCTCGTACGCGGAGAAACATGTCCGCTAGAACCGCCCGTGCACCGCCACGCTGTCACACTCCGAACTTTGAAATTGTGGCCACGTCGGTGTCGAGGAGTCGAGAGAGAGAGAGTCTTGTTGTGAAAAGCTTCTTTGCCGTTTCTCTGACGTTTCGAATATTACTTCTACAAACTTACACGTACTCCCTTTTAATCCGTTCTATAATAATTTATATTTCACTTAATCACTCACCGGTTTATATATATATATATTTCCAGTAGGTTTCTTGTTTCCCCGTTACATAAATCTTACATCTTGTTTAAGTTTCCATCCAAGCGAAATTTTCCATCACGTAATTGATCTGTTCATACATATAGTACGTGTTTCCGAGTGTTTAATCTGTTCATCGTTTTATTCCCCTCTATCCGGTTTCCCTGTTCATTGTTTTATCGCCCAATCGCCGTTTTAATTATCAACTATGTCTTCTCCAGCTGAATTATTGGCATTGAAACATGCTCAAGTCTCCAATACAACAGAAGAGACAACTGCTTCTCCATCATCTGCATCTGCGATTATTGGTGCATTGACACCATCTCCAACTCCTGATTCCATCGACAATTCTATCAATACTGCAGATTCCTCAGTTCCAAGTCTTGCTGAAGAAATCTCAAATAATACCGAATCCCAACCAGCCCCAAAGAAGACCATTAAGTTAGATGATGATAACTTCTTCCCATCATTAGGTAGTGATTCATCCAATTCACCAGCGATTTCTTGGGGTCCTTCTTCCACTCCTAATACAACAAAACAAACTGGTTCATGGGGTAAGCCAATCAATTCTTCCTTCAAACCTGCAGTTAAATCATCTTCAACTCAAGTCACCTTCATTATCGATGATGAACAACATCAAAACCTTGCAAAGGGTGAAATTTTCAAGATTTTTGCAAAAATTCAATCATCGTTGAACGTTAAGGTTGAATCAACCTATTCCGGTGCAACAAAAAAGAGAACATTCCTTCTTAATGGACCTTCTGCAAACGTTCCACAAGCAAAGAGAGAATTGATTAGACAATTGACTAAACCAACAAAGATTACCTTTGATATTCCTTCCAAATTAAGATCTGCAATTATTGGTCAAGGTGGTAGAACCTTAAAGCCAATCATTGAATCAACTTCTGTTAAAATCGATATTGCAAGAGAAGAAAATAATGCCGAAACTGACGATTCTTTATTGACCGAAGATGAAGAATTATTCGGCAAATCTTTAACTGTTACAATTGAAGGTGATATTCAAGGCTGTTCTGATGCCAAGGCTAAGATTTTGGCAATTGTTAACGAACATACTAAAACTCTGAACGTTAGAATCCCAATCTCCGAAAAAATCAAACCTTTTGCCGCAAACACATTGAAAGATACCACTTACCCAGATGGTGTTGAAGTTATTGTTCCAGATGCATTCTCAAAAATTTCATATATTTTAATTACTGGTCCAAGAGAAGGTGTTATTGAAGCTCGTAACTTCATCAAATCCGCATTGGTCACTTTAGACAATGAAATTGTTGTTGAAGAACGTGAAGTTCCAAAACATTTACATCCCTTCTTAAACACAGATAAGCTTTTGGATGCAACGAATGTTGTCATTGAAGTCCCACCACAGGATGATCCTTCCTCAAGGGTCAAATTTATTGGTTCCAAGGCAAATATTCCAAAGGGTATTGCATTTGCAAAAGAATTAACTTCTGAATATTTTGTGGATACTTTAGACTTATCGAAATCTCATGGTGGTAACTATCAACATGCCAAATATTTAACTGCATTTTTTGCATACACTAAATATTTTGATGCTTTGAGTTCCCAATATGATATTCAAGTTGTCGGACCTACCTATAAAAACTTAATTGATCCTGAAATTACAAACGTTATCGTTTCTTTTAGTTCAACTAAGGATAAAAAAGATGACATCAAGAAGGCAAGAAAAGATTTGGTTGACAATGTCAACAAAATTACCCCAACTTTTGTTAAAGTTATCACTGACATTGAATCATTCCTTTTCCCAAAGATTGATTATTCCGTTGCTATTGAAAATAATGTTTCCATTGTTCCATTGGGTTTATTAGCAGATGCAAGTAATGTTTTACTGATGATTGTTCAACAAAATGATGACGAATTTTTGCCATCCGCCGAACAAATCGATGAAAAGTTGAAGGCTGTTAATAAATCATTGGATAATTTGAGAACTTTAAGTAAAGATTTAATTGCTGAAACTATTGAAACCGATTCAGACGATCAAAAACATCTTGAAGGTAGTACTCTGAATGTTTTATTGAATAAATTTGAACCAAATTCAATTGAAATCAAACTTCATCAAAATGCCGATGGTGCATCGCCAAATGAAATTTACTTGAGAGGTTACAAAACTGAAATTAAAAAGGCAATTGAAGATATTAAACAATTGATTGAAGATGTCAAAAATTATGAAGAAGCATCCAAATATAATACTATTGTTGAATTTCCATCTAAATATTTGGCTAGATTTATCGGTCAAAAGGGTGCATCGTTAAATGAACTCAGAGATGAATTCAATGTTAGAATAGATGTATTAACCGATGCTGATGACAAGGTTGAAAATGCAGAAATCAAATTAACTGGTTTAAAATCAAATGTAGATGAATGTATTAAAAAGATCAATCAATTGCATAAGAAATGGGCCGATGAAAAAACTGTCACTTTATCCATTGAACAGAAGTACAGTAGACAATTAATTGGTCCAAGTGGTATTTATGTTAATAGATTACAAGATAAATATAATGTCAAGATCCAATTCACCGATATAAAGGATAACAAATCTACAACCGTTCAAATCAGGGGTCCATCTAGAGGTGTTGCTAAATCTGAAGAAGAAATTAAACAACTCTTGGATTATGAAAAGGAAAATGGTTTTACTGAAATTATTCAAGTTCCAGCCGAGGCTTTATCCAGAGTTATTGGTAAGAGTGGTGAAACAATCAATGATATTTCTGCAGATGCAGGTGTTAGAATTAATGCTAAGACTGATCAAAGTAAGGTCAAGGAAACAGGTTCTGCAGATTTTGAAATTATCGGTTCTAAATCAGGTATTAAAGAAGCCAAGGCCAAAATCAATGAAATTATTAGTCGTATTGTTAATTCAACAACTGAAAGCATCGAAGTTGATCCAAAATGGTATGGTAATTTAATTGGTCCAAATGGTAGAACCTTGCATGAAATTATTACTAAGGCCGGTGGTTCAGATGATGACCGTGATTTCAGACGTTTTATCCAATTCCCATCACGTAACTCAGATTCAAAGACAATTGTTTGTGAGGGTGATAAGAAAGTTGTTGCTAAGATTGTCGAAACTATTGACAAAATGGTGAAAGATTTCGAAAGTGTTACCGATGAAACTATTGATATTCCAAAAAATAAGCATAGATTAATCGTCGGTACTGGTGGATCAGTCAGAAGAAGTATTGAAGAAGAATTCAAGGTTAGAATTTTTGTTCCAAGACAAGATAATGAGACAGATTCAATTAGAATCAACGGTAAGCCAGAAAATATTGCTAAGGCAATAAAAAAGATTCAAACCATTACCGCCAATGCAAAATAAGATACACATTATTTACCTGAAAAATAGATTAATTACAATAAGCAACATCATAAAAAAAGCATTTACTACGTATCACATGCATCACACGAGGGAATATACCCAACTGTTTATTCTCTGTGATTATTTGATTTTTTATTACTCTATAGAAACCTCTTTTTATTCTAAAACACTTAATATGATACTCTCTACTATAGTATTTTTCTGTGTAGCGGGAAATTCGCAACTCCCGCTGCCCGCTTCGCTGTGGGGAAACGGGAAGGTCAACAATCGCCAATCGCCAATCGCAAAAACGTTCTGGCCCGTGGCCCGCCGCCCGTGACCACTCGGCGGCTGCCCGGGGTGGTAGGTGATACGTGGGAATATGTGGCCAGGTGTTGAAATTCTCCGGTGGCGATAATTCCAAACATTGGTCTACATAGCACCATTTCAAGGCAAACAAGAATTATAGTTACCCAGAATAACGATAAATACCCAGCCATTATGGAGTATGAACTTGAATACGAAGATTTCTCAAAG
Source organism: Pichia thaimueangensis (assembly GCA_030569635.1). Classification (NCBI taxonomy): domain Eukaryota; kingdom Fungi; phylum Ascomycota; class Pichiomycetes; order Pichiales; family Pichiaceae; genus Pichia; species Pichia thaimueangensis. Next base: position 5,178 of record JAJMLM010000207.1, on the reverse strand, counting down.
ACAACACCTTCCCTTATCGGATCATCAATCAGAGATTCCAACGATGTAATTCCAACATTGAAATCGGTTGATTCAGAATTTTCTCCTAAACGTGCAGATTTTGTCAAAAAGGATCATCATGAAGTCGATGTTGTCAATGTTGAGGAAATTAAGAGGGAAGGTGGTTTAGTTGCCGATGAAGATGGTGAAAAGTTAGACGACATTTTAGATAATAATGGTCACATTAAGGACGAAGTAATTTCAGAAACGGAAAAGGCAAAACATGGATCTTCTGCCTTAAATTCTCCCCCAATTACAGCAACAGAACTGGAAAGATTGAATATTGAAGGAAACGTTATTGATGATTCTAATAAAGTTACCATCTTAGGTGGTGATGCCGCACAATATCTTGCACCAGCTGGTGGTTCATCCAGTGGCTATAAATATCCATTAAAGAAGAAGAAAGGTAAAGATTCATCTAATTTGAATGAAGTAAGTGACAGTTCTGCAAGTTTTATTGAACCTGATCATATGCGTAGTGTTGACGATATCATTAATGTGGTTAACAAGGGAAATTTCGAAAAGGCAAGTACTTTAATAGATGACAAAGTAGCAGAGTCTATCAGTTCAACAAATAAGAAAATATCTCCCATCAGTTTGAAGGATCATGGTGAACCTATGGTTCCCGACATGACTGTTGAAAATGACTCACAGTTTGTTGCACCAGCGGCAATGAGAGAAGGTTCTGAATCAAGATTATTAGAAGAACAAAGATCGAGATCAGTATCTCGTTATAGTGCAAAATCTATCGATTCAGCTTCCCATCCTTTAAGACCAAATTTAGCTAGAGGTGATTCCATCCATGGTGGCTTGCACGATGATCTTAGAATTACCAATACATTTGATAAATCATCACAATCTCTGGTTGCTGAGAGAAGACCAAGACACGATCCTGCTGGTTCCATAATTTCCAATTCCTCGTCATTGAGTTATCTACGTTCCATTTCTAGATCACGTTCAAGAATGGCAAATGATCGTAAAACTTTGGGTGTTGATGATCCATTAAATAGTGAAGATTTAAGACAAAGTGGTGCCTTAATCAATGATGATTCAATGTCAAATAGATCAGATATAGAGTATGCAGTTAACAAAGCATTGGATTTTGTTGAAGATACACATTCTGTTAAAAATGGGAAGAGATTGTCAGCTTCTGGAGATATCGTTGAAAATTTACAAAAAGGTTTGGCCGAAGTTGCAGAAGAGGAAGAAGCGAGCAATCGTAAAACCGTGAATTCAAGTGATTTATTAGACCAATTGGCAAATTCTGCTAAAGAACTTATGCTAGAAGATGATGATTTGATAGAAGAGGAAAATGAGGATGCTGAACCTGACGAAAATTTGGATATTTTGACAGCTACAGAACAAAAAACCGCTGAAGCTGCAGATGTTGCAGATGTTGCAGATGTTGCAGATGTTGCAGATGTTGCAGATGCTGAAACAACTATTACCAAACCTACAGAAGTTGTGGTTGAAAGTGAAAGCAAAAAAGATGAAGTGGAGAACAAGGAAGCGGCAGATGTCCTTGAAGAAGATAATTATGTAACGATAGAAAAATCAGATGTTAAAATTGCAAATGAAACAAATGTTCCTAAAGTTGAAACCACAGTAGATTCTGAAGAAGTTGCTGAAGAGAATTTTGAAGAAGTATCCGGAAAAGAATCTAAAGAGACGGAAACGAGTAAAGAAATTTTAGAAGAAATCGAACCAGAATCAGCAGTTAAAATCAATGAAATCGAGAAAACAACCGAAAATGTTCAAACTGATGATAACGAAGAACAACCGAAGCAATCTGCACAGGAGACAAGTATCGATGATGAAGTTGAAAAAGATGAACTACCGGTTAAATCGATCTCTCCTAGTTCAAATAAAAATGATGATAACATTGACTCGCTTATAGCTGCGGCAAAACGTGAGAAGGCTCTGAATGAATCTCATAATAATCCAATGGGCACAGATGGATCAGTGTATGTTCCTAAAGTTTGTAAGATGGATTTTGAAGATGAACCAGTTTACTTGTATACTTCACTTGCGGGTGGATTCCATGTTACCACCAGAACAAACAGATTGGTCACAATTCTCACCGCCAATAGAATCAAATTTGAATACCGTGATTTAGGTACAGATGAAGAAGCTAAGAAGGTTTGGAGACGTTATTCAGGTGGTAAGACCTTACCTGGTATAGTCAGAGGCAAAGACGATTATATCGGTAATTGGGAAGATATAGAAGAAGCTAACGAAGATTACAGAGTAAGATCGTTGATTTATGAAACCATTTAAACTGTGTTTAAGAACTCTATTTTTGTTTAAATCCTTATTATTATTATTCTCTCTTTTTTTTTAATTTCTTTTAGTAGTTGTTATCTGATTTTTATTTATTTATTTTTCATTGAGTTTCCATCTATATATTTGATTAAACCCTAAAATGAGATTACCATCAACAACTCCCGCTTAGTTAACTAGTCAATACATGTTTGAATGTAAAATGAATTTATTATAAAGGTTTAATTAAAAACAAATATAAAATGCAAATAATATTATTAATTTTTTTTTTAAAAAAAAGGTTATTGTACTTACAACGTAAAAAGACCTGTATTTTTTTTACCAAAAGGATACACAATAATAGTACTTAGGTACAAGCCCACACTAATACCTAAAGCAACTTGAATCATAACCATACCAAAAGATAAAGCACTTTCATTAGATGACGTGGTAGTACTGGAGCTACTACTGCTTGAATTGACAATACTGTTTGCTGTATTAATACCTGTGAAAACTGACCCTTGAGAGGCAATACCACTTGGAACTTGAACAAAGATACCAGGCAACATCAAAGAAACTGTCATGAATGTACCCCTTGTAGTAAAATATTTATTGAATGATTTAAGTAACCTTGAATAAATGTTACTGACCAATCCAAGAATAAAGCAACCTAATGTTGCATTCAACTCTGTGACCTCTTTGAAATGTTTTGAAGAAAAATATGTAACAACATACCCACACCCTGAAATTATAGACATCATTGGAAGTTGTGAATATGATGCCTGGTTCGTTAATGCAATACCCGTTGTGAATAATGGAATAAATAAGAAATAGAACCAAGGGGAAATATTAGACGTGCATGAAGTCGCTGATGTAGCATCCGAATCTAACCATCCATATAACGCAGCACCTAAAGTCATTCCAAACGAAAGCATCAAGGAATAGATAAACGCATAAAACATACGAACACTACCAGCAACAATGTTTCTACTTTGAAGTTCCAATGAACCACATAAAATGATATAACCTGGTAAAATTAACGCTAATGGACTTTGAACTATGGCAGCATAACAAAAAGTGTTACCACCATTAATCGAACCAATCGCACGCGCTATGAAACTGGCAACAATACTTGAAGTGACTTCAAAGACAGACGAATAAAGAGTATTCTTTGGTGCAATAACAAATTGAAGGAATGCTATAATTGAACCAATACCAAAACAAATTGGCAAGTCAATCCATGATCCACCAAATGACCATGGGGCAACAGCAACCGATGCCACAGAATAAAAAAAGATACACCACCATCTATTGAATTTGGGTTTCCTATTCATAATCTCATCTAACGATTCATAACCTTCTACAGTACCGAGTCTATCATGCACAACGTTCTTATATACATCATGGACTTCATCTAATTTACCTAAATCTAAACCTTGCGCACAACGGACAAGTTTCATTTCGGATGTACGAGCATTTAAATCACCAAATGAAACCAACATACAACCTGGGAAATAAATAAATGAACCGTCAATTTCCAAAACTTGAGAAGTCATAGACATATATTCTTCCAATCTATGAGTCGGTGCACCATAAAGCATGAATGCCTTACATAATGTTAAGATAAAACGCTGTCTTTCTAAAACATCGGCAATATGCACAGTAATACGTGCCCTTGTTTCTCTTGTCAGTTTCTTATTAAATTTAGCACGCTTTTTCAATTGTTTATAACCTTTCAATTCCTGTTTTTCGTATTGGGTAAATTCGTCATTCTTAACTGATGGTTTTTTCGTAAAATTTGGAAGATCAAATGAAACACCGGCTTTTTTCCTACTATCAACACCATTGTTGCGATTTCCATTATCAATAGTTGAGTAATTATTAGAAGTGGAACAATTGTTACTTGTAAAAGTGGGAAGGTTGATACTACTCGAACTAACCCTTTTATCAGAATGGTGACCAAATATGACATTTTGAAAAGACGATGCCCGTTTATGCACTTTGGAGCCCAATGTAAAATCATCGCCTATTTTTTCTAATTTCGACCCCAGATCTGGCAGATCGTTATCCAGCACTGTTGTAGCTTCATGAGATGAAAGATTGTGCAAACCATTTTTTCTAATTTCATTCTCCATATTCATATGTAAATCGTTTAAATCAACGGTTGAATCATTTACTTCAGATTCTGCTAGTGTTGAACCTTCAAATGAGGACCCCTTACCATTAATGGATGCTGTTTCTGATGTCGGGATCATATGTGTATTATATAATTGCAGTAATGCAGATTGAATACTAGATTTATATTTTCTTGGTTTTTCCTTCAAATTTTCAGGGACATCAATACTGTAGTTATCCAAATTTTGTAAATCGTCAAATGGATCGACTGATAAATGGGCACCTTCAGGAACATAGAATTCATTATAACCTGTTGTCGCAGCGTTACTAGTATCATCTCGAGACATATTCGCTGAAGTACCGTTCGCATCAGTATTATTCATATTATTCTGACGACTTTTACGAGTTGTAAATTTTCTTTTCCTAAATTCGTCAAGAGGATTTCTAAACATATGACCGACTAAAGCTTGTGCTTCCGAATTTACCTCTTCTTGTAAATTTGGAGGTGGATTTTCCTCGTCGTGACCATGTCTCATTTTTTTATCATATTCCAAATTCACATTAGGCATTAAACCACCCCCACCCAGTAATCCCTCTAAGTTGAAAATATTCTTCAAAAAGTGTTCACCTCTATGATTACTTGACGTACTTTCAGATACACGAGGGTTACTATGGATACTGTTTCTATGGCCTTCATTTATCTTTTCCTCTTCTTTCTCATTGAGACTATCTTCCTTCAAATCACAAAAACTTTCGTTTATATCA
>JAJMLM010000206.1:0-131581 GCA_030569635.1 Pichia thaimueangensis | reverse complement strand
ATTATTGAAAAATTTTATTAATGATTTATACGAATTTATTTCAAGATATTACATCAATGATTTAAAATTTATAATTTCAACAATATCAAATTCTTTGGATACTATTTTAATTAATATCATACTAAAAGATTTAGATGATAAAATACATTCAACCTATAAAGAAGTTGTTTCACAAAATTTGATTAATTTAGATTTTTATTCCAGTTCAATTTATGAAATTGAAAAATATTTGAATTATTCAAAATTTAATAAAAATATCATGAAATCAAGAAATTTTGCAAATTTAATTAAATTAAATTCGATTAATGATTTCAAGAAAACCAGAAGGATTGCAATAGAAGGTATGTTCAACATGCTTGACGTTAAAGTTCATTCATTGTTTGATATGGTTGATTTCAACTGGGATGCAGACTATATTTCAGAAGATCCAAATACAAATTTAGTTGATTTAATCGGATATTTGACGGATTCTTTCAAATTCAATTTCTCACATTTACCTGAATCAATAAAATCGTTATTATTATTAAAAACATTGGATAAAATTTCTAAATTTTTAAGTGACTCAATCTTTGAATCTGATATGTTAACTACATATTCGATAAAAAATTTCCAGACAGATATTAACTATGTTGAATCTTCCATTTCTAATTTTTATGATTCTCCAACATCCGAAAATTCTAATTTAGAACCTTTAAAAAATATGTTCACAAAATTAAAACAAATCATAAATTTGTTAAATGAGGGCAACTTGCAAAATTATAAAAATCCTCAACTTAGACTACACAAATTCAATAAAATTGACCCCGATGAGGCAGTTTCATTAATTAAAAAATTAAATGCTGGCCATGACGAATCAAATGACAGTTTCGATGGAGATTCTTCATTAGGTACAGTTCCTTCAAATGTGGTTGACACAACTCAGGATGATGTAAGATCTATTTTTGGTCTGAAGAGAACAACCAGTTTATTTAAAAAATCCTAAATAACATTATTTTAATAAAAAAACATGTGCATGCGTATATCGTTATTTATATAAATGTTTCGTTACTTTTTAAAGCTTCCTCCCAAGCTAACCAATCACTTGATTTGTTTGGAATTAAACCCATGGAATTTAATTTCCATAATCCGACAAGTAAATTACCACAACATGATAAAATATAGACAAACTTCATTATATTTATATCATAATTATCAATATCTGCATCGATGTTTTTATCCAATTGTTTAAATTTGGAACTAACCATAAACATTTCTTTAAAAGAATTGATAAATAACATAAACAACATCATGATTGGTATAATTTGAATATCATTGGGTGACATATATGACATAACGGCATTCATGAAAATCGATTTGGCCGGTGAATATGCTAATTCCCACATTTTCTTCTTTTTAAAAGTCTTTAATTCATGATTCTGAATCTTATTTTTACGTTTTAAATTGGTTTCCTTGATTTCCTCTTGTTTAACGGGATTGTATAGTCCTTTATCGATATCGCTGAATGTGGAAGCTGTGAAACCTGGAGGTTGTTTTATTTTGGCAGTTTTAGTTTCAATATATTTTGATATTATATCTTGTTCGTTTGTATATATATCTATCCAATCGCCCATGTTTGGAATAGTTTTGGCTGTATGTAGTCTAGTATGAAGGATCAACATGAAGTAAACTCATCACCTCTAAGAAATCAGAATTCATAATTCAATTCCTACCTCCCTAAAAATCTATGCAGCACGAAGCGAGCTTACTGAGCATTGAACACTTACATTTTAATTTTCAAGTTTTTACAACTAAAATTCAGTTTACGTTTATTCAGTAAATATTATCCCACCAAATTTATTATTCGGTTTGCACTGCTTACTTCCTTTCTCTCTGTGTGTATATTTGCTATCATTCACCAAATTCTAACATGACAAAAAAATGTCAACTTACTAGATATGAATCCAAGAAGTTAATTAAACATGCACCTTTACGTCCATATATTCATAATGAACTAGATACTACCGTTTATATTCAATCTAGGACGCCATTTATTTCAGCAATAAAGAGAATAGAGAAAATTATCAGTAAATTTGATAAAATCCCAAATAAAAGGGGCGAATTGGTTAGTCGTGGAAATTTAAGGAAGAGTTGCAAGTTTGTAACTGTTAAAGGTATGGGTAAATCTATTGAAAAGGTGACTAATATAGGGTTGCACTTCAAATATGATGAAAACTACACTGTAGACATATTTACAAAAAGTGTTGGTGTTTTGGATGAGTTTGTAGATATTGATGAAGGAAAACATAGCAAAAAGACTGATTCTGAAGATGATGAAAACTTACTACGAAAACGTAATGTTGGTGCTGTTGAAGTAAGAATTTACATTAATAACAATAGTGTGAAATGATTCATGAGAATATCTTAACAAAAGTTCTACATACATTTGTGAAAACGATTACAATGATGACTAATTGACTCAGTTGCACCTTCGATGAATTCTGATGTTGTCTTGATGTCTATAATGTTACAGTTTCTACGCATTAGGTATTCATGAAATCTTATGATGCTCTATTAGACATTGCCATTCTCATTTTCTGCTTGTGTATAGAGGGAACCTTATGCTCTAGTAACTCATATTTGTGTTTTAATATCAAATCCATTACTTATATTGAAAAATATAATGATTTTTTCTGAAAATTTGCAATTGATGATAATATTTTATGTATTTTTTCTCGGCAATTTTATATATGTTCATAAATAACTCTCTTGTGAGATATTAAAACTTTAAAAAATGACCTATATAGGGATTTGCTCAGTGTATAATTCTAGTCTCAATACTTCTCTAGAAATACCCACTACTAGAATTCCCCTGACAAAACTGTCTTCTCTAACGTTGATTGATTCTGTAAGTGCATCTTTTCTATACACTTATCTGCCATTTGATTTAATTCGGACAAAATACGTTTCAAATTTTTATTCTTCTTTGCATTTAAATCAAGATTTGGATTCATTAAATTTATGTTGTTCCTAATTTTGTTAATCTCTTCCAAACAATGTTCATAATCTCGTTGGAAATATAATCTTTCCAATCCATGCATTATAAATTCTCTTTTGTATTTGGGTTGTTCGGTGATTGAAAAATTTGAGGAAGGAATTTCGGTTTGGATTACTTTTTCAACATAATCAGTAACAAATGTATGGTTTTGAACAAGGGGGCCACCAATTAAAAATTCATTTCGTTGCGCCTGGAATTCTTCTTCTGTTTGTCCCTTACGTATACGTATTAATCCACTTGCCTTTTTAGATACTGATTCTCCATTATTATAATTCATTTGTTTGGGTATCTGAATATTTTGATCATTTTTATCTGTCCGTGATTCGAGGTTCAAGTCTGACATTTTATGAACGTACCGCCTTCTTATGTTTGGGAAATTTTTGGTCAACGAAAAAACCAATATGATTTGATTTTTTAATAGTGTCAATTTGTATGCAAAACTGTTGGTTTCAACAATTAACAACAGAGATATTATTTTTAGAAAAGGGTTAAACGAAAACTATAAAAAGTTGAAAAGATTAAAGAATAAAAAAAATAAAAAAAATAAAAAAAATAAAAATCATGACTGTGAAAAGTCAGACAGCAGCGAAGTAAAACGCACAACGCACGATAATCGTAATACTTAGGACTTAAACCTTAAGCCCCTGGATTGTGGCCACACAATGTCTTGTATGTCTGTAATTTCGAAATTCCATAAGATAAATGCCTTGCCAAGTACCTAGTGCCAATTTACCATTGGAGATAGGAATAGTAATAGAAACACCCACAAGAGATGACTTGGCATGTCCGGACATATCGTCAGGGCCTTCATCTGTGTGGACAAAGACTTCCCCGTCGTCGTCTGGAACAATGTTGTTCATCGCAGTAGTCATATCCGTACGAACATCTGGATCACAATTTTCATTAATTGAAATAGCAGCAGATGTATGCTGCAGGAATAAATTGATCGTACCAATTTTAAAATCTTTTATGGTGGGAAGGTTTCTGACAACTTCGTCGGTGACTAAGTAGCATCCTCTTCCACGTGGAGAAAAGGAAAATCGATGCTGTTCCCAAGATGTGGCCATAATAATCTATATGTTTTAAATTATATGTGACTGGAGTAAAAAACAGAAAGAAATCGGAAGTCGGATATCCATGATTACCTATACAACCATATCTTCCATCAACAGTCAACTTTCCGCTTCCCGCGTCTATAAAATTATTGGATTTTTCAATACGGATTCGCTAACTAATTAGGCATTTAGTGTTGAAGATATGGGTTTCGTTAGATGAATCATTTAAATCAGTACAGAATGATTATATATAAATGGACATTTAGTAAAAAGAGTATAAATGAAATATATTATGAAAAAGTTCTTTATTGAACTAAATAGATCATTTAGAACAATCAACAACGTATCTACCTAAGATTTTACCTTGTTCCATTAATGAATAAACTTCTGGTAATTTAGATAAACCAACAACTTTGATTGGTGATCTGACCTTACCATCATTGAAAAATTCTAAAGCTTCTCTAGTATCAGCTCTGTTACCAACATATGAACCCTTGATTTGTAAAGATTTAACAACGTGTTGGAAAACTTCAGATTTACAAACAGCACCAGCTGGTAAACCAACAAGAACAACTTTACCGGTTGATCTAACATATTGACAAGATTGAGAGATAGCACCTTCAGAGACAGAAACATTGATGACACCATGTGGACCTAAACCATTGGTTGCAGCTCTAATATCTGCGTTCATTTGTTCAGTTTCACCTCTTGGGTATTTGGTGAAGTCAATGAAAACATCACCACCCATACGTTCAAATAGACCTTGTTTACCTTCACCACCATCAATACCTAAAACTCTTAAACCCATAGCCTTAGCATATTGAACAGCAAGGGAACCTAAACCACCGGCAGCACCAGAAATGGCAACCCATTGACCTGCTCTTAAATCAGCGGTTTTTAAAGCTTTGTAAACGGTAACACCGGCACATAAAATTGGAGCAACTTGCGCTAAGTCAGTACCTTGTGGAATCTTCGCAGCTTGAATTGCATCAGCAGTTGCATATTGTTGGAAAGAACCATCATGAGTGTAACCAGATAAATCAGCATTTGCACAGTTAGATTCGTCACCTTGTTCACAGAATTCACAGGACATACATGAACCATTTAACCATTTAATACCAGCTAAATCACCAACTTCAAAGTTTTGGACAGCAGAACCTTTTGCAACAACAACACCGGCACCTTCGTGACCACCGACTAGTGGTAATTTAACTGCTAATGGCCAGTCACCCTTCCAAGCGTGCAAATCCGTATGACAAACACCTGAATACTTAACATTGATTAAAATTTCAGTTGGTTTTGGTTTTGGAACTGGGATTTCCTTATATTCTAAAGGACCACCGTGTTTTTCAAATATTACACCCATTTGTGTTTCTGGGATGATGAAAGTAGATTGGAATCTAACATTTCTTAAAGCTTGTCTTCTGAAAGTTGAAGCAAACATTTCTGATGTTAAGGGATATGTACAAATGAGCTGATTAATTAACCAATTGATTAATTTACAAAAATAAAATGAATCGATGAAACAAAGAGCAAAGAAGCAAAGGGGGATAGATATACAGCATAAAGAAAGGGCGGGAGATACAAGCAGAGAGGGAGTGTCAAAAATAAGAGAAAATCCGACTCTTTTATATATATGAACCGAAATCCAAAAATTTCTTACAGTTCAGAATTCACCCCCTAGTTCAGATTTTGACGAATGCATTGTGATGCTTCACCCCATATATCCGGATAGTAGAGGCATCTGAACGTATGAAATTATAAATTAGGGGGTGAAAAGTGAAAAGCGAAAATTGGCCGCTCCTAATAATTCCGACGTTGCTTATATGGTGAGAAGTGTGCATCATTAACTCCGTTACAATAGTGCATGGGGTGATTGGGGGTGTAGTGTGTAGAGTGTAGTGTAGAGTGTCTGATATCGGACATTCAACAAGCGGAGGAAAGTGATTGGCTGAAAGCAGAAATCTTTTTTGCGCCTAGCTCCTACATCTTATAGAATTATCATGACGAAATTTGATGCACCAATCAAGCACTTAAAATTTTCACATGTAAAGTATGCTTTTACTGAAGCAATAAATTATTTTCCAACAAGACAACACCATCTTCTTTATACAAAATATCAATTCAATGTAAAATCGATTATTATGAAAGCATCAATAAACCCAATAATCCAATAGTGGACAATCTATAGCCTTTCAGCACACTTTCTATACTCTCCAAATCAACTTTGAAAAAAATGTGGTACATGTACGTACAAGTGTAAGATAAATCTAGTGAAATTTGTGGAATAATTATTTTTTTTAAGACATTTTTTTTGTTTAAACCAATCATCCAGATATTTGAATGTGTTTGTTACTATTTACACGCGGACTTGTGTGCATATATACCAGATCTGTCGTAACTCAACAAATTTTACCTTCTGAACGCAAAACGCTAAAACCCAGTTTGCTCCTTTCTAAAACCCACCGTTACCAAAAAGTGTTGAACCTGAAACCACAAAGACTTATATATCAATATAGTATATATGGTGCTGTTGTGTTCTGTGTTCCTTTTGTCGTCGTATGTGTTCAATGTTATTCAAAGACATTTGGGTTGATGCTGGATGATTTCTATTAGATGAATCATTTGTTCTTGACCACTAATATTCATTCAATAAAACAAGAAAGTTTCATTTCCTGGAGGAAAATTATTGTGTATTTCATCTACATCTCTAGAGAAGACTACGCCTTCTAAGAGGTAATCATTTGACACTGTAAAAAATATCACTTGTTCAATTTAGAGACCGGGAGAACATAAAATCCGTAAACGGTTCTAAAGCTAGAACTTGAATTTCCTTATTTAGTAATTTTCTTTATACAAGTGTAATAGTTATATTTCATGGGTGTTAGGTGATGTTTTTGAATCAACTCTATATAGGGACCATTAATCCACCAAGGACAAGAAAAAAATTTAGATAATCACGTATAACCGATTATAGGTCATCTTTGGGATTTTACGGTAACATCAAATTTATATCAATTTACAAAAATGCAACGACTACTTTAAACAAATTTTTTCTTTAACCTCATTAAATTTTCTTTCAATTTTCATGTTTCATCTTCATCTTCATCTTCATCTTCAATTAACACGTAATTACCAAGCTTATCCATTTTTAACTTACCAACACCACTACTTAATGCTTCAATAATTTTTTCATTTTCATCGACTTCCTCTTCGACCGCTTCATCGTGTTCTTCTTCACTCAACCACTCTCCTTCTTCTCCCTCTTCTTCTTGTTCATATTCATCCTCACTACTGTCACCTTCATCTTCACTGCTATCCCATTCGGTCTCAGCTTCGTGGTTCATACTTTTCACAGCACCTTGTAACTCCATATCTTCATTATTCAACTTTCTTTTATATCCAGATGCCTTAACTTGGACATCTAAATCATTGACTTTGTGAACATCCCTACTAAACACCGGATATCCATATTTGTAACCTTCACCAAATCCTTCAATGTCTAACATCATTTCGTCATTTTTTGGTTTGTATCCGAATCTACGTTTGAAAAATCGCCTAATACAATCGATGTCTCTCTTAAAGTAAAACTCTGCATCTGGGTGTTCAATACTAATACATTGTGGAAAATCAATTACAACGAAATCTCGTGTGTCATCTTTAGTACTAGCGCCTTCCGTGATCATAATATTGTATTCATTAAAATCACAGTGAATCAAACCATTATTTGCTAGCCTGACTGCAAATTTCATTAATTCGCAATATAATTTTTTATGGTTATGATGTTTATATAACTTCCTCATAGGGAACCCTTCAATTCTTTCCATCAAAACCAAATGTCTTGAACAATCAAAAGGAATCGGCACATCAAATCCTGAATGGTACAATATGGTCATAAACTCATACTCTTTCTGAGCAGCTAATTTAGATAAATACATCCATGAACCACCCTTACCAATTCTCAAATAATCACGTTTATTTCGAACTGTTCTAAAACTGATTCTACCTAAACGATGTATTTTCAAGACTCTCTTTTCTCCGTTTTTAGTCTTGCAACTATAAATATCAGATTCTTTACCCACACCGATAGTATGTTCAAGTTCTTCAATATTCCCGTGTTGGTGAAGGGTCTTCAACGAAACATAATCAAAACCATTATATGTAATTCTGTATCCATCATAACTTGCATTCCTTAATCTAGAAATTAAATTTATTTTAGCTAAATCTGAAATTGCTTTGTTAGTATTACCAATTCCACTTTTGAGGTTGGCAATTTGTCCAATTAAATTTGTTGGAACAACTTCATGGTTATATGATCCTTTTTCAACGGCTTGTAATACCCTCCAATCATCTGGAGTCAAGTATCTCATATAGGTTGTATCAAGTTTCATTGTTTATTTGTTGATTTTCGTCTATCTATTGCCCCACTGGTCTCTCCTTTCGGATAGTACACAGTTTCAAAAGATCAAGCTCCGGTGAAAAAAAATTTTCAAAATGGCACTGTCATTATCCAACCCCGCAGCCCGCAGGCCACACATATGCCAAATGCCTCCCCGAGTGCCGCCGCATTCCGCATTGCGCACTGTCTTCGTGGATTATATAATATGTTTCGATTGGATCGATAGGGCTTCAAGTTTTTAAATTGTTTTCATATAGTTAACTACATTAGATTTTGAAATCAATAATTAAATAAAAGCAAATTCTGTACAAAGTTAAAATATGAAAAAATCAGTCTAAATTTTCCCATTTATCATCAGCGTCATTTTCATTAATCGAATCTTCATTATCGACATAATCTTCATCTTCAGGATCATCTATATCTTCTTCAGCAATTTCACCCGAAAGAAACAGCGTTTCTTTTGAACAAATTATATCAATTTCGACTTCATCCTTTTTTGAGGTGTCTTTTTTATTTTCATAAGTTTCATCGTATTTCCATAATTGACCCAATTCACCGCGATATATAGCGGTTGAATAAGCAGCAACTATAATGCTTGGACATAGATATAATAAAGCAGGTTGTCCAGTTTTAGAATATTCAACAATTTTGAATGTAACAAGCAACCCAATTAAGTATCCAACTAATGATGAAAGAAAATATGGCTTTTCAAAATCGTTCGAAAGATGAAATTCTGTATCAGGATTTTTATCATGATAATTGTGTACATCAAATCTTAAACATAATGCAATAAATGAACCTGGCAATACCAAATCCCCCAATCCCAAAATAGCACTTGAAATTTCTCTAGCCGATTTTGAAACTTTGTTAGGAACCATTAATTTGGCTGGTATTTCAATTTTTGTTGCAACAGAAACCATCACATCAGTTCCGAAAACAAAATAAACATCATAAACGAAAAATAATGTTAGAAAAAAAGTGGCAACTTTGAAATTAGGAACTCCACCTTTGGCAATACCCATCACAACAAGGCAAAATCCTAAAACGTTATTCAAAACCCAATTTTTAGTTCCCTCGAAGTAGATAAATAATGTTGAAAATACGAAAGCGGATACCCAACCAAAAATATTAGCAGATGTGAAATATAAATTAGCTAATTGATCTTTTTTTTGAACAATAGACCGAGTCTCTAATAACATTTCCTCCTTGATAATTCTCTCACGTTCCGTTGATTCGGGTAATTCTTGCAATTCTTGTTCAAACCCAGATGGATGAACCTTATCATCCTCGGATAATGTCAGCTTATATCTTACATTGAAGTATTTTGTATCTATTTTTGTGGAACGTGCAAGTTCCCTTGATATGGATGTGTAAAGATAACTCAGCGTAGAACTGACAGCGGTAAATGACACAAAGATAGTGTATTTATTAACATAGTTAGAAACAATTGATATATTGTCTGTTTTGATTGCATAATACGCACCTAACAATGCACATGCAGCAAAAACAGGCAATATAGCCACCATTATCATGCTCAATTGGCCTTCTTCCGGTGATGGTTTCGCAGCTTCATCACTTGGATCGTATAAAGGATGGTCCCTACTTGGTGGTAACGCATTTGGTGGCTGTACTATTGAGGCAAAACAACCAAATGTTACCGACAAAATCGCTATTGATACTAGTATCAATTCAGATAAATAAGAAGATCCAATTGTATTTTTAATTATTTGATTATCGAAAATCAAGTACGTTAAATCGTTGGTCAGAGACTGAATGGTCGTCAAAACAGCAGTAGAATTGGTAAGTATCTCTGTGGCATTAACCACAGTTTCTACTGTTCCATTTAAAAGTTCTTCTGGCATATCTGTATCTTTTTTGAATATACTCTTTCTGTTCTTCTGAAGTGGATTATCTTTAATGACACTAACTACCGTTTCTCAAGTTCAACTTCGGTTCGAAGTACAACTCTAGCGTCGATCGACAGCCGCAGCGGGCTGCTCTCTGAGATTTCTCATTTTCCAATGTTCCAAATGTCCAATTTTTTCAGTTTTCAAATTCTCGCTTCCAAGACGTGTTCTCCCCGTTCCAGTTCCAGGCTCGTAGGTCGCAGAGCTGTTGCGGCAACTTCAACAGATACGGAGGTAGGTACCTTTGAGACACGTCAGTCGTACCTCCATCAATCAGTATAATACCCAATTCTTCTAATTCTTTTATTGGAACACTATGGAGGAACTCAAGAGCTACAATTGTGGTATTAGAACCACTAATTACCCCTCTATCAAGAACGCACCATTACCAGCTGATGGTGCTGGTTCAAAACACTTTAATAATTGGATCCTGCTTGTAATCATGATTGCAATTCCAACTTACTTAACCAGAACCCTCGGTTTAGGTTTCAAAACTTTTCTTTTCTTTTTTGTTGTTTTAGCAATTCCAATTTTGATGGCATGGTGGACTCTTTTATCAACTTATTCTCCTAGATTAAATGAAAAGGTTAAATTCCCAAATAAGGGTGTTGAATATTATTTAGAATTCCATGATGAAGAATTAGCACAAAAATATAAAGGTCAAAATAAAATTCCAATGGAAACTTTTCATGAATTATATTTTGCTAACAAGGTTTCCTTCAAAGGCGATGCATTGGATGTTATGGAATTTAGACATGACTGGGCACAATTTAGTTTCACTTTGAATCTATTCAAATTCTTTCTCTTTGGTTTTATTCCTGAAGTCATCATGCACACCAGATCACAAGATGAAGAACAAGTTAGGGATCATTATGATAGAGGTGATGATTTCTACGCATGGTTCTTGGGTCCAAGAATGATCTACACTTCTGGTGTAATTCATAATATCAATGTCGAAGAATCTTTGGAACAATTACAAGATAACAAATTAAAGATTGTTTGTGAAAAGTTAGGTATTGAAAAAGGTGATAATGTTTTAGATCTCGGTTGCGGTTGGGGTACATTTGCCTCATTTGCTTCTTCGCAATATGGTGCTCAAGTCACCGGTGTTACATTAGGTAAAAACCAAACTGAATGGGGTAATAACATGTTGCAAAAATATGATGTTCCTTCTACCCAATCAAAAATTGTCTGTTGTGATTATAGAGATGCACCATTACCACAAGCTTCAACTGTTGAAAAACCACTTAAATATAACAAGATTGTTTGTTTGGAAATGTCCGAACATGTTGGTGTTAGACATTTTTCTTCCTTCTTACACCAAGTTTATGATATGTTAGATGATGATGGTCTTTTCTTTTTACAATACGCAGGTTTAAGAAAATCATGGCAATATGAAGACTTAATTTGGGGTTTATTCATGAACAAATACATCTTCCCAGGTGCAGATGCATCAACCCCATTGGATTTTGTGATTGGCAGTTTAGAAGCAACCGGTTTTGAAACCGTTTCGATTGACAATATCGGTGTCCACTATTCTTCCACTTTATACAAGTGGTACTTAAATTGGGTCTCAAACAAGGACCAAGTTGTTAATAAATATGGTATTAAATGGTATAGAATCTGGGAATATTTCCTTTCCTATTCTACCATCATTTCTAGACAAGGTTCTGCAACTTGTTATCAAATTGTTTTAAGAAAGAATATCAATTCATATCACAGAATTGATTACGTTCCTCGTCAAGAAGGTCTTCAAGGTCCAGCATCTAGATTCTTAGCATGGTTTAGACCATAAATGTGTTTAAAAGAGAACTTTATTATTGAATTAAGTTAACTTATTATTATTAGTATTATTACCATTACTGCTGCCATTATCATTATTATAATAGCAATGTATATTTTTTATAGATTTTGAGTTATGGATCAGTAATGTTCTATAAACATGATAATATTTAAGTTATAACAAACTAAATCACAGGCGTACGCTGCCGGAAAATTGTAAACATGTGAAAGAGAAACAAAAAGTAAAATAAAATTACAGAATAATAATAGCAGCTCATGATGTGTATTGCCACTCGATTGCAAGAACTCTAATACCTAGAACTGCAAGTACTAAAAAATGCATATAAACTTAAATTCAAGGAATTGTTAACACAAAATGAACAGGTAGTGACAACTTTAACTTGAACGTGTTTATCATATAGCCGCAGTATTCAAAAAATGATTTACCATCTGCTACTGTATTATATAATTGTTGTGAAATTGCACAAACATAATCCGTGTCGGAAAATGACTTACTACAGTTATCTATATCAACCCTATAATATGTAGCATTTCCGTTATTAATGATATGTAAATCAAAAAAGGATGAGCTTGTTGGTGATTTATATTGAGTTGAACTTGATGTTTCTAACAATATAATAGTAGTGGTTGGTGTGGCTGTTGAAATCATATAATAACTATATGTTTAGTAGGTTTTTGCTTTTTTATTACCGGCTGCAAAAAATTATGAACTTCGTTTGTCAATACTAACCAAAGAAGTTAAGGTAGGTTTGCTTATATAATCGAAGGTTGAAGTCATGGTAGATGTAACAGTTCGAGTAAGAATTGCAATTTGCTCATCAGATGATATTGTTTGAACTAAATCAACATCATCTGAGATTTAAATAGTAGCAAAGTTAAAAATTGTAACACTTTAAAAGTCAAAGGTAACATCAATAACCGGAGCTGCTTTGGTGATCAAAAAAAATGAAATAGCAAAAACCGAGTGGCTTTGAGTTAATTATAATTTCTGGCAGATCCTAAACTCAAAAAAAAAGATGTATTGGTTTTGCCCGGAAACAAATGATATCTAAAAATTAGTTAAACGAAAGGTTTATAAAATCGAACTAGAAGTATTGGTACAGTCGATACAGAATATATCTGAGAGCTGTCATCCCCTTTTATAATTTTAAATACACATTAAAACAACCTTCTAATAGCAACAGCATGTTTTATGTTATCTAAATTGGCAGAAATACATAATAGAAATTACAATCCTTATTAGATATAACAAAATTAGACTATATATATGTGTAAGTGATCTAAAATAAATAGCATCAAGAAAAACTAATCTTTATTATGCATATATCTGAGGATAATAAAAGAACAAGCTTACAGAAAAGTTCGATGCTTTATTGAACACTTGCAGATTGGATGTACCAAAAAATATGCACAACACAAATCCTTTAAAATTGGTAAACAAATAACGTTGATATTAGTTCCATTATTGTTATATTTCGTGCTCCATGTTCCTGAAATTAAAAACAATATTATTTCCTTATTAAGATTGCCGGATGTTGCCTTCCGCATTCCCCTTATCAGGAAGTAGCAATTTTCTGCTTTTTCTTTTCTGGATTTAATCTTATCATTAATTGTTATATCCAACTGTCTAAAAATTTGTGGTAAACCTGGTAGTAAATAGGAAAGGTAATAACAGAGCTTATTGCTTAAGATAAGTACAAAAATGATATATTATACTGCAAAAAGAAACTATTGGTATTGCCATAACATAAAAATTATAATATTTATGATAAGCAAAAGTTGGTTAGACACTTTATCCTGTCCGCTGGTTCGTTTCATTAAAGGATTTGACAGTACACAATACCAAATGTATTAAAAAATGCACTTGCAAATGCACATATTCACGAGTTTCTCTATAAAATATTATTAGAATGCGTTAATAAACTGTGTATATTGCTATATCACTATCATAATATCTTTCTTTAATAAAATTATCCATTTCTTGTGGGTAGATTTCAACATCTAATCTCCACCTTTCTATCTGCTCCTGCAGCTGCCCTTAATTCTAAACTGTTCAGCTGAAACAGCGCAAGGCGCCGACTCCGCCGCGTCACTTAAACTGAAACACAAGCTGTCGAAACATGAAACAGTTGAAACAGATGAGGCTCATCCCCTTTAATTGTCTTTTATAGTCCTCGTTCTCTTCATATCACACGCAGAGTGTTCATCACAAAATAATACGTCTTCATATTTTAAAGTCCTGATTTTTTGATGTCTCAATCTTCAACCTCCTCTGGGCTCACAAAATCAGCAACTGATACAACCAAAACCTCGCTTAGCTTGGCTCAGCAAAATAATAGTAATATTCAAAAGGGAGACAAAAATCATCAGTTTTATAATACAACCCAAAATCTATCACATTTGAACCTTAAGACTAATAATTCTGAGATATTATTACTAAATCCAAACTTAATGATTGAAAAAAATATTAATAAAAGAAAAAAGTTAGTTTGGAGGCAACAGGACAGATTACAGTTACAACTTCAACTAAACCAAAAGCATAATTTTAATTCTTCCACTCCAACTTTTTCTCCGTTGCGTTTGAATAAACCATTACAATCATCACCATTAGCATTAAATTCAACATCTGCCGCAGCATTACCTCATCCGATTAAAAGTGCAACTATTTCACTATCTGCCAAATATGCATATCAATTTATTCCAGCTCTTTCAATGGTTCATTCGACATCGCCTGTAGTTTTGACACCTATGAAGGAAACTGTGTCTATAAATACAACAAAAAATAATACTAGCAATGTATCAGGTAATAAATCTACACAAAAAAAGCTGACTTGTTATAAGAATGATTACTCCAATAATTATATTCATTCCGGTAAATTACCATTCAAATATATCAGAAATGCCAAACAACAAGTAGAAGGTTATCCAAAATTACAAAAATTGTATAAATTAAAGGAACAACAAATTGAGAAATACTCAACCAGACCCTATGGTGCACGAGTTAAGACTGAGAACTTAACAACAACTTTAAATTCCTGGGTTTATGATCATGATTTACAGTTCGATGTTATAATGATCGGAGCATTAACTGAAAACCAATTAATTTATCCCTTGCTAACAAAATTACCAATTGATAAATTATGTGCAAAGCCAGGATTTTTATTTATTTGGGCATCAACACAAAAAATTTCTGAATTATCAACTTTGATGAACGATTCAAGAACTTGGTCCAAAAAATTTAGGAGATCTGAAGAATTGGTTTTCATACCTGTCGATAAAAATTCGGTTTACTACCCAAGAGAATGGACGATTCCTGAAGAGCAAATTTTAGAAGAGGTTCAATGGCATTGTTGGATGTGTATAACGGGTACAGTACGTAGATCAACTGATAAAGATTTAATTCATTGCAATGTTAATACAGATTTAGCATTAGAAAATTCGTCAACTGGGAATTCTGCAGTTCCTTCTCAAATCTATAAGGTTGTTGAAAATTTTTCTTCCTCCACGAAGAGATTACATATCATACCAACATCTACAGGTCTATCAAAGCCTGTCAGGATTAGACCTGGTTGGGTCATTGTTTCACCAGACATTATTTTGGACAATTTTGAGCCTGAAAGGTATAAAAGAGATATCCAAATAATTGGCTCAAAAATACCATATAATGAAGAAATCGAACAATTGAGACCAAAAACTCCTGTATAAAGAAGAAAATAATTTTGTTTGTAATCTAATTTATTTCTTTTTTTTCTCTTTGCTTAAATTTTCACAGCGTATAATTTCTTTCTTTTAGCATTTCAAATCACTATACATTATTTTAATTAATGGCGGCAAACTACAACTTTTTCATTTAAATTTAGGGTTAATGTTCAATTAATTAATTGACTAATTAAATTAAATTCTAATATACAGATTACTTATGTGTTAAGAAGGATATTATATATAATGTAAGAAAAGCATGTGTAATGTACTTTCACTTATTGTTTTATTTGGAACCTTGATTTTTCGTATTTTTATGATTGATAACCCAGAGATAATATACAATTTAATGCCACTGCTATTAATATACACAATCTTTGTGGCTTTCCTTGATAGTGTAATGATGTTTTTTTTGTTAATTTATGTTTATGACTTTTTTTCAATTTTTTATAGTTTATTCTTCTCAATTGATGTATGAACCAGAGAATCTTCCTGACTCTAACTCGTCAATTTTTCTTTCAATGTCTTCATCTTCTTCTTCCTCTTCCTCAACAAAATCAACAATGGAATACTTGATCAAATCCCATTTTGTCCAAAATGCTAAACAATCGTTGTAAAGGTCAGAGTCAACCAAGTCTTCAAGATAATACTTGTATCTAGTAAAACGATCCTTCGATTCTTGTAAACGTACATTTTCTGGAACTTCAGAAACACGTCTGCTGATTCCACTTGGATTGCTCATCATACTGAAAGAGCGAATTTTGTTTTGATTGGGGAAATCGCTGTCATATTCGGTAACTGTTGTAGTTGCAGAAAATTCAGTTTTATAACCATCATCATCAGATGAATAAGCTTGAGAATTTGGAGTATTGGCAATATTTGCACAATTATTACATGAAATAGCTGAACAATCACGATCATTATCATAATCATAAGCTAAATCTTCATCATAAGAGGTAGAATCACAATAACGAGCCCAAGCTTCATCGATTGCACCAACCAAGTATTCAAAACAGCGAGATCTAGCAACCAAATCACAATGTGGGATATTCCCGTTGTTATGCTTGAGTGGTCTGTTAGTCATGTTAAATGAGGGGAAGGAATTATCAAGATTGGTATTGTTATTTGCAATAGTATTTGGAATTGAGTTGACCACATCATTTATATGGACAGAATATCTCTTATTGTTCAATAAACCATGATTAGACACGTAATTAACATTTAAAATATTGTTTGTTGGAGAAGCCTTTTTTTTATTTGAAAGTGAGTTTAAGCAGTTATTGATAATATTCATATTATTATTGAGAATGTTGGACATTGGCAATTTTCTGCTATTTAAAGATCTTTCCGAAGAAAAAGAAGTGCAAGATTCAGAATCACGACAAATAGTACCAACATTTTCATTTTCATCATTATCACTATTATCACTATTATCACTGTATTGAGAAACAGCCTTTGATAATTTAGAATCAATTGCAAAAGTTAAAGATTTAACTTTACGTAATTGCTTTGATCTTGACTTTGATCTTAATCGGGAACTTAAGAAACTGTTACAATTGTTTTCATCATCGTCATCAGAGGAAGAAGAAGAA
Source organism: Pichia thaimueangensis (assembly GCA_030569635.1). Lineage (NCBI taxonomy): Eukaryota > Fungi > Ascomycota > Pichiomycetes > Pichiales > Pichiaceae > Pichia > Pichia thaimueangensis. Next base: position 114,092 of record JAJMLM010000206.1, on the reverse strand, counting down.
AAAGAAGCATCATAATCTTCAACCATAATCTTTCTACCCTTCTTGGATTTGGATTTATATGTGCATAATTTATTTTCGGGAGACCCGATGTCGATGCAGCGAGAACCCGCCATTTTCATGCCGTTTCCAAGGCACCTTCTCTTTCTAGCCATAGCGTCGCTGTGGGTGGACTGTAAGTTTCTCTTAACAGACATGGACATCTTTTGTTTTTCTTCGCGAGATAGTTTTTCTAGCTTCAATGTGTATTATGTAATCAAGAACAAAACAACTAAGTAGTCCTCGCTAATAAATGAGATTTTATAGTGTGTAAAAATCTGTGCTTTATAATTAAAAAAATATAAAAATAATAGGTGATAATTTGTCAAAAAAACCCAGTTTTTTTTACCAACAATTGTTTCTAAATTATATTAATGAATAAAGCTCCTTAAATTGTCTTTATCGAAGTGTTTGCTCTTGCTAAACTTGATAAAAGAATGTTCAAAAGAGGGAGGGAACAGTTTAAGAGGGCAAAGGAGAAGTTTTTTACAGGGTGGCAAATAGAAGCAAACTACAGCGAATGCTAAAAATCGACCAGTGGGAGAGTCGCTGACTGCAATTTATCCCCTTTCAGCATTAATACTTCGCGAAAGTGGATACCAGTCCCATATTTACTAAGCGCGCCCCTCAACTATACAGTGGTTCCCACAGTAAATTTCAGCACGGGCAGAGTGCAACTAATTTATAAATAGAACGGCGTGGAAGAAAAAGCAACGATAGCGATGGTTGCCTGATTTCTGAGCGGGTGGGCTGAGCGTTGAGCAGGAACAACCGGTGCACGGGCGTCAAGCGTGCATGGCAAGCGACACGTCCACAAGTCACGTGCGCTAAAGGTAGAGACCTTTCTCCTTGATGTATTTTCTGATGGTTGGAATAACCTTGCTTTCCCACTCTTTGTTACCATTATCTGCATGGATTTCATTCCGAATACCTGAAGAACTTATTCCCCACTCATTCTTAGCCTCACAATATAATACTCTATCTTTCCAACTATCTGGTAATTTAATAGTATCATTTCCATCCATCAAATCTCCGCTTTTAACATGTTGTAAATATTCGACTTGATCAGTAATACACATTTGACTTGATTTATCATCTCTAATGAAAACAATTATATTCGATTGTTTGAAAAATGAATCTAGCGAATCAACTATTGAAGCAACATAATATTTCTTATTGAAAAAACGAATAATTGTATCGAATCCTAATAAAAAATAATTCTCAATTTTATTTTCAGATTCTTTCCTAAGCCAATTATTGATTAATGTACTTTTATCAACAAATAAACTAGCGTCTGTTAGCGCAACACCGCAATATACGCCTAATTCTTTATTAATATATTTGGACATTAAAGTAAGCATTTCTAGTCTTTTGGTATATTCTTCAATACTGGCACTATCTTTATCGGCATTCTTTACGCTAAATAACAGTAAAACAGAATTGGTATTTATCGTTTGAATTCTAAGATCTGCACTTTTCACGTTCTTCATGGATAACTCCAAAAGACTTTTTCGAATCATAGATAAATGCCCCATATGAGGTGGATTGAAGGAAGAATCCAAAACAAGTAATTGTTGAGTAAGTGATGTGATCAACTTGGAGTTTCCAGCACATTCAACTATTCGAAAACTTTCTTTGTTTTTCAAAAACAACTTGATAGCATTAACCACATCCATTTTGTTAGATAAGAAATACTATGAGTGTGTGACCAATATATAAATCAATGACAGAGGGTGAAGAGCTAGGGGGAAAGAAGAAAGACCTCAAGAAAAAAAGGGTGGAAAAGATGAATAAAAAGATTTTACTATTGATCGTTCTCGGCGAACGGAGCAGGGAGCAGCACTTAGAGAGAGAAGAGAAGACCGATGCCGCTCGCCGCTCTCCGTGAAGGGAGAATTTTGTGGCAGCTGCGAAATATCAAGAATAACGGCCAACGTTATTAAATTTTTTAGATTTTGGAATGTTTATAATTGAAGATTCTATATAATATATAATTGGTAATAGGGATAGATAAATCACATGATTACAGAAAAATAAATGAAATTTAACTATTTTATTATTTTGGGGTAACTTTGAAAACTCTGGACCAATCACTTTCAACATCACCGTATTGTAATTCTTGTATCCAGGTGAGAACTTGTTTAGTTAATGGACCAGATTGTTCACCTGGTAATAAAGGAACTTCAATGTCCTTACCATTATAACCGATTTCCTTGATTGGAGAAACAACAGCTGCAGTACCAGAACCGAAAGCTTCAACTAATTCACCTTTTTCTGCCTTTTCTGCAATTTCATTGATTGAACAGTATCTTTCACTAATGATCCATTCATCAGAGTTTAATCTTTCTCTAGCTAAGGATAAAATGGAATCTCTGGTAATACCTTCCAAGATAGTACCATCCAATGGGGCGGTAACTAATTCATTCTTACCGGTTTTGGAATCTTTTAAAACACAGAAAAAGTTCATTGTACCAACTTCAGTAACATTTTTTTCAGGACCGAATAACCAAAGGTTTTGTTGATAACCTCTTGTTGCAGCTTCTAATTGAGGTTTGACACAAGGGGCATAATTTGCACCTAATTTTTTATCACCAACACCACCTGGCCAAGCTCTAGTTGCATAATCGGTAGCTTCCAATCTGACAGCTTTAAACCCAGTCTTGTAATAAGGTCCAACAGGTGAACAAATAACAAATAATAAAGCTTCATCGGGAGTATGAACACCTAAACCTGCAGAGGTACCAATTAAAGTTGGTCTGATATACATTGAGTAACCTTTTTCGGAAGGAATAAATCTGTTGTCTAATTTTAATAATTCTCCGATACACTTGATAACTTCTTCCGAATCAAAAGTTGGTAAGCAAATTCTGTCAGCGGATTTATTCATTCTAATCATGTTCATATCAGGTCTGAACATTCTAATGTCACCTTTATTGTCTTTATAAGCTTTTAAACCTTCAAATAATTCGAAAGCGTAGTGGAAGACACATGATGAAGGATCCAATGCTAAAGGACCATAAGGAACAATTTGTGGTGCACCCCAACCATTTTTATCACTGTATGGGATTTTAAGCATATGGTCAGTGAATGATTGACCAAATACTAATTTTTCATTTGGAATTTTTTCCTTTGGAGAAGTTGTTGTCGTAACAGTAAGTTTTGAAGCGTCAATCGGAGCCAAAGTTGAAGACATTCTAGAAGTTGGAATGTTCTTTATAAAGGATTTCTTGATAATAGAAGAAAACATCTTGACAAGTTAAAAATTAAAGTAGATGTATGGGAAATGCGATACGATAAGAAGAAGGGGGAGGGAGGAGGGTTAATCTATTTAAGGACTGAGGAGGAGGGAGGTGAAAAATCGATTTCTCCACCTGGGGTGTGAATCATCGTCTTTCGTCTCTCAGTCAGCACACAACATGTTGTCGACAACTATCAGTCACCTCGGCACCCACTTCTCGCTTCTGCCTTCTCTGAAAATTTTCATAGTTTTAAGTTCTCGCCCTCTCCTTCGGCGGAGCAACCAAATTTCTAACGTTGGGCCGAAAACCTTTGGAACCCTGGCAAAACACTGTCCCGCACGGCAAGCGGCGGCGCAGACAACTGCCCACTGCTCCCATTGCCGACCCCTCGGTGACACATTTTTCCAACATCCTCGAACCCCCGAATTTGAAGATCAACAAATAAAAGCTACAATAACAGCTACACTCTACACAACTGTTATGTATTTTAACAATCAATATAGTTAAAATATAGAGCAAAGTATTTACCTATAGATTTAAATTTATATATACCCCTCTGACTCATATCTTTCTGCTGGTCTCAGTGCAACCTCCTGCACGACTCTTTTCAAATTTGGCATCAAGCCTTCTCAATCTTTCTTCTTTAGCCTCATCTAAGTGGTTCACTCCCTTACTCATATCTGGATAAAGCGCGTGATCACCAGCAAATGCAGATTTGAAAAGTCCAATCTTTTCATCCTTTTCAAAAGACTTGGATTTCTTATCCTTGTTATCGGCAGCATTCTCTGCTTTTTTCTTACCCTTATTACGTTCAATTGCGCTTGTCTTTTCAAGTTTTTCAATCAATTTCTTAGTTTCTTCGAATACCTTATTCTGTGAAAACTCATCATTTAATTCTTTACGTGGACCAGAATTGACAACACTGCACTCCTTAATATAATTACCACCTTTAATACTGAAAACATCGGGTGAATTAATAGCAAATAAGTATGATTGCATTCCTTGTTCACATGATTTTAAAAATATCCAAAAAATTGGATACAATATCAAATAAATAAGCAATCCAAAAATGCTGCCCATGGATAAAAATCTTCTCATACTTGGACTTCTAACCAATCCGGGATTTATGACGTTTACTCTAACACCACATGGTTGTTTATCTGGTCTTTCGTAATTTTCTAATCTCCTCTGTAGCTTTTTAGCAAACATATTAATTAATAATTTGGAAGAACCAAAAACTTTCCATGGTTGATTAATTGGGTAATTTCTATTTTCCCATAATAAATCATTTATTTGAATAACACCTAAATTCTGGCTCGCACAGGAAGTTAATAAAACTCGAACATCTCTATCTGGTGGTTGTACTCTTAATGCAGGTTCTAACAAAGTTAATAAATGGTAATGTCCCAAGTAGTTAATAGCCATTTGAATTTCAACTCCATCGATCGAATTCGTCCTTAGTTTTTTAATCGGTAGACTTACTCCGGCCAAACAAAGAACTCCATCCAATCTACGAGCGGGAGAGTTATCTAACCATTTAGTAGCAAATTTCCTAATTGAATATAATGATGAGAGGTCGCAATCTTCCGCATATATCATTTCATTACCCGTTACTTCTCTTAAATCCTGTATATAATCTGATATCCACATTTTAGCACTATTATCAGAGTCCTCACTAATTTGTGAAGTCAATAAGACTAATTGTGCACCTCTTAATGCCAGATCTCGTACTAATGCTGCACCAATTCCGCTAGTACCCCCAGTAACTATATAAACTTTCCCATGAAGTTTTCTTTCCCAAGTATTGGAAGATCCATTGAAATATAATTTTAATAAAATTGCAACTATTAATGGCGGTGTATATTTTTTAATATGTTCCCAATACGGAATTCTATGGGTTCCCTCAATTAAAACAGTTCCTAAAAATTCAAGTGGCATTTCCTCTACTTTTAGTATTTTGAGTTCGTCGATATCGAAAGAGAATGGTAGAACTTACTTCCAACACATTGCAAGGAAAAGGGAATCGAGACACACAACACACAAAGCACAACGCCAAGATCACAAATTCAAAAAGCCGTTTTCCAATTTTGTTGAGACAAACTCGCGTTAGCCTGAGAGCGATCGACGCAGTTTTTCAAATACTTCAAGATCTTGGAACATGAATATTGAGAAATGAGAAATTAGAAATGAAAAATTAGAAAAAAAAATATTTTTATCTTTTCCTTAGTTACATTATAGCGCAATAACCTTTCTCTAAATTCTTTTGATCTCATACTTCTATCCACTAACAGCATTCAATAATGGATGAATTAATTTACTACAACGCAGTTGGAAATCCAGAAGATAAAAAAAATTTAACTTCTTTTGCCTATTTGTCTTCATTACATTCTACAAAAGTATATCATCAATATAGACAATCTCCTTCATCATTTAATGCATCTGTTAATCTTTCGATCGGATATGGATCTCATCTTTTAGTTGCCATTCCGGAAAAGCCAATTCTTCACGTTTATTTTTATGGTAAAGAATCCCCAGAGCAAATCATTCCACTTCCTGAAATTTTAACATGTTTAACTTGTTATAGAGAACACGAAAATGAAAATCCATCTTTACTTTTGGGCGGTTCCGTTTCAGGTAGGTTATATGTGTGGTCATTACACTCAGGTTTGTTATTATCAGTCAAACAGGCACATTATCAACCATTAACATATATTGCCTCACACTCTGGATTCATTGCAACTGGTAGTAAAGATTCGAGGGTTGTAATTCACACAATTAACTCTTTATTTATGAACGATAACGATACAGAAACTAAAGATAAACTTTTTTCAATTATTACAGATCATACCTTGCCAATTACTTCTTTGACATTCAATAAGGGGTTGAATAATGATATTAAACTTATAACATCCTCATTAGATTCCACTGTTCGAATTTATTCATTAACATCAACTGCGGAATTAATAACTACAATAGTTGCTAATAGCCCAGTTACTTCACTTGCGGTAGATCCTGCATTTCGTTCTTTATATTTGGGTATGTTAAATGGACAAATACGAACTGTAGAACTATTTAAAGCTAATCCAAGAAGTAAAATTATTGAAGCTGTTGGTGGATTGGGTAAAATAGTTACCTTAAAACCGGATGTCGATTATTTAGAGACAATAACATGTCATGAAGATCATCATAGATCTATACTACAAGCTGGAGTTGAGGTTTCAATTACACAGTTGAAAGTCTCATTTGATGGTACACTATTAATTTCTGGAGATAATCAAGGTTCGCTATTTGTTATTGATATTACTACTAAACAAGTACGTAAGAAATTAAAAGATTTGGTCGGTGCGATAAGTAATATTGAACTTTGGACTATAAAAGCAGATGATAAAAAGTTTGAAAATAATAACGGATTTGATAAAAATTTATCAAGAACTATTCCTGTATTAAAAAGGTCTGTTACTGAAAAATCGGATCTTATGACTGAAAAAATAAACATAAAATTAAATGAAGATTTTATATCCGATATGATTCCGACACCCTTATCTAATCTTGATCAATGGTTAAATAATGTTCAAACTGAAGAATCTATATTTGCTAATTTTTCAAGTGTTGACTCCCAATCATTATCGAATGCGGAATTTTCTCTTAATATTGATAAAACGATTATCAAGGACATGAAAAAAGAACTAGAAAATAAAAATAAGGCATATTCTGAATTGAAGGCTAAGTATGACGAGCTCCTCTCAGAGTACACCTCATCCATTTCTAAGTAAAGTCCTTTGTGTCCATTATAGTATAAAATTAGAGTAATTTATAAGTTAGATCTTAAAATTGATGTTAAAATGCGTATACATGTAAAGTAATGGTAATCATTTCTAATTACGAAAAATTGTAATTGTCCGGGGGTTTCGGCTGTATTTCCGCATTTGACAATCCAACAACTTGCGAAATATTTTTTTTGCCAACCCAGTGAAAAGGTGAAGGTGTAAGGAATCGGACATTGACTCCAGGCGGAGATTCTACAATAGCTCCGAGCGACTAAACGTGATGCCCCTCGGACTTGTATCCGGCCGTATTTCCCTATGTGGCAAAAGTCTGGAGCTGAAAAAACACAGTTCCTGATTGAATAAAGTACTGATAGAGGCAACTGTTAAAAACAAGGATGAATTATAAATATATCGGTACGTCCTCTTATGTATAAATTCCATCTGCTTTTTTTTAAACGAGTATAAACGCATCTTTTAGCAATTTTATTAACTCACTTAAGACATTGCATACATTAAGTTATGGACAATTCAATAGCATCAGATAAAAAGACACAATTATTCAATCCAAAACATATCATGACAATCACTGATTCAAACAATGATTCAAACGATGTTATACAGGTAGAAAGTGTACACGAGCAAGATATAGAAGGACCCACTTCAGATTTGTATACAGATTCTGAAAAACGACCACCCATTTTTAAATCTCGATTTCAAGAATACCTTAGCGTTTTCTTATGTATTTTTGGACCAGCAGCTGCAAGTATAGCAACAACTTCTTACAACACAATGTTAGATTCTATTAGTGAATACTTTAATATTAAAGGTGGTAAACTAGCATGGTCCGTTAGTAGTGTTATGCTAGCCAATGGTGCATGCTTATTGTTCATGGGTGGTATAGCTGATGCATTTGGTAGGAAGAATGCAATGATTATTGGATTTTCAATGTATGCAATTTTTTCTCTAATTGCAGGTTTTATGCACAATTATGTTCTATTGTGCTTATTTAGAGGATTGCAGGGTGCTTCGGTTGCTTGTTCAACACCTGCATCTGCTGGATTTCTTGGATCGACTTATAAAGATTCCAGGCGTAAAAATATGGTGCTGAGTGTCTTTGCTTTAGGTGCACCCGTTGGTGGTGCCTCGGGCTATTTTCTCTCTGGTATTTGTATCGTTGCCCTAGACTGGAGAGCCGTACAGTTTTTTCTTACAATTGTTTTTGGTTGTTTAGCATTATTAGTTTTTTTCTTCCTTCCCAATGATAAGAAAATTGATTGGAATTATAGTAAGCATGTTTTCAAACATTTGGATTATGGTGGGGCATTGCTATCTTTGACATCTTTCACGTTTATTTGCTTTGCCTTAACAGATGTTGATGCTGCAGAAAAAAGATGGAGAACTCCCTATATCATTGCATTATTAGTGGTGGGATGTTGTTTGATACCGGTGTTTGTAATATATGAAATTTATATTCCTACACATCCTTTAATGCCCATGAAACTATTCAAAAATAAAAATTTTTGTTTGTGCATGATAATTGCGTCCTTTGCATGGGCAGTATTTTTTGGTTTATTAAATTATAATGCAATAATATATTTTGAAACGATTAGGGGTTACTCATCTATAATTGTTGCCTGTTGCTTTTTGGTCCAACCAATTTGTGGAATTACATTCAATATAATTATAGGTTTGACAATGCATAAGATACCCGGTAAATTGTTGATAAACCTTGGAACATTAGGCTTTACTGGAGCATCCATTATTTGGGCAACAAATTCTTACCATCGTAATTATTTTGCAGGACCTTTTTGGGCATTCATTTTGACTGTTATCGGCTCGATTACAATCTACAATATCTCCAATAGAGTTACATTATCATCACTTGAAAAGCATTTACAAAGTCGAGGTGCTGGTACTTTTAACACAATAATTGAATTAAGTACAGCAGTTGCTCTGGGATTTAACAGTACTATTATATCATCAAAATATCCAGCATATGGAACACAAACACAAAACGATGATTTACATGCTTTATTTGAAGCAACAAAATACTCCTTCTATTTTGCAATTGCGTTATCGGGATCCGGATTTCTTGTTAGTTTATTTTTAAAAGTTGGTGTCATCGGCAGAAAGAAAGACTCAAAACAAAAACCAATGGAATTGGGAGAAACGAGTTGATTGTTGATTGTAAAGGGTATATGCGTTTTTTCTTTTCACACGTGTACTGGGTATTGTAATGTTTTTAAGTTACCTTAATTTTTTTACTATATATGATTAACAAAATAATTATTTTAACACAAAAAAGAATTTGTTTTAATTAAAAGAATGGTATCGTTAAGGTGATCACTACTTTACCGCATACGTAAAATTTTTAATAATGAGTCAACCTATTCGTCACATATAACATTCAGACAAAATTCATACAGTTTTTTCACAATTTTTTAGTAAAACCTTATTGGTTTTATTCATTATTTTACATTATGGATTATGCAATCAATCAAACACCTTGTAGTCCCACCAAGACGTTCCCGTGAAAAATAAACCTAGCTACCCCGTTTGGGGGTTGCCGTTTGCTTCAACCGAATGTAACCATGCGACATGCGACTGAACCAAAAAAATATTGCCGATCAAAAATTGTATTGAAATTTTAAAGTTTAAATTTTTATCGGCGTAATCTATAACCCATACTCTACAATTCGCAGTCTTTATCTAGGTAAATTCTATAGAAGCGGCAGTTGTCCGATAAAAATCAGTAACTATCTATTTTAATTATACTACATGATTTAGACTAGCTTTTGGAAGAGTATAGAATTTGCATATTTGATGACCTTAGATACAAACAGGATGCTTGAAGACGGCACAAGAGATTTGTCGCCTTCCGGATATCCTTCCCAAAAGAATTTTAATCATGATTTGAGCTGTTCAAAAACAACTACTAACATTTCATATACTTCCCATGTGTCTCCAGTTAAAACACCCGATGTTGTAGATAGCAATAATGAAGTTTATAAAACTTCAGTATTTGAAAACAATTTAGAAAGGCAAAATACAGCTCTTTATACAGATCCTGAACAACGTCCTCCCGTGTTTAAGACACAATTTCAGGAAATCATTTGTGTTTTCTTGTGCATTTTTGGACCAGCAGCTGCCAGTATGGCATCCACTTCATATAATACTTTATTGCACTCAACTAGTGAATACTTTGACATTGACGGTGGTAGGTTAAGTTGGTCGGTCAGTAGTGTAAACTTAGCAAATGGTGCTTGCTTATTGTTAATGGGAGGTGTTGCTGATGCCTTTGGTCGAAAGAATGCAATGCTTATTGGGTTTATTATGTATGCAATCTTCTCGTTAATTGCAGGTTTTATGGACAACTATGTTCTACTGTGTCTTTTTAGGGGATTTCAAGGTGCGTCGGTTGCGTGTGCAACTCCTGCAGCAGCAGGATTCTTGGGTTCAACTTACAAAAATTCCAAACGTAAAAATATGGTAATGAGTTGTTTTGGTATTGGAGCTCCTGTTGGTGGTGCATCTGGATATTTTATTGCTGGTGTTTGTGTTGTTGCCATTAACTGGAGAGCCGTACAATTTTTTCTCACAATTTTGTTTGGAATACTAACAATATTAACCTTTATTTTCCTTCCCGAGGACAAGAAAATTGACTGGAATTATAGTAAGCATGTTTTCAAACATTTAGATTATGGTGGTGCATTACTATCATTAGCATCTTTCACGTTGATTTGTTTCTCATTAACTGACGTGGATGGTGCGGAGAAAAGGTGGAGAACTCCTTATATTATTGCATTATTAGTGGTTGGCTGTTGCTTGATACCAGTATTTGTGATATACGAGATTTATGTTCCCGGACATCCTCTCATGCCCATGCAACTATTTGCAAATAGGAACTTTTGTTTATGTATGATTATTTCGTCATTTTCATGGATGGTTTTCTTTGGTTTATTAAACTATAATGCTGTGATTTATTTTGAAAATATTAGAGGTTATTCGGAGATTATTGTTGCCTGTTGCTTTTTACCTCAGCCAATTTGTGGTATAATGGTCAATATCTTTGCAGGGTTTACAATGCACAAAATCCCAGGAAAGGTATTGATGAGCATTGGTACATTGGGATTCACGGGTGCTTCTATTATCTGGGCAACCATGTCATATCATAGAAATTACTTTTTAGGTCCATTTTGGGCATTTATTATAACAGTGATTGGAGCGGATTTAATATATAATATTTCAAACAGAGTCACATTGTCCTCTCTTGAGAAGCATTTACAGAGTCGAGGTGCTGGTACATTCAATACTATTCTTCAGTTAAGTTCTGCTGTTTCTCTAGGTTTTAATAGTACAATTATCATGTCAAAATATCCAGCTTATGGTACATCATCGCAAAATAATGATTTGCATGCTCTTTTCGAAGCAACTAAGTATTCATTTTATTTTGCTGTTGCTTTGACAGGTAGTGCGTTTTTAGTCAGTTTATTTGTAAATGTGGGGGTTATTGGGCAAGATAATGAAGAGAAAAGGTGATAGTTTTCGCTTTATCATATTTATAAAGTCAAAAATGTATGTATACAAATAATAAATTCTATTTTTTTAAGCTCAATTTTATTTTCTTCCTATCTCCCCTGGTCGGTGACAATGATCTATTGAACCCACCATCTCTATTCATATATTGTCTGTATTCAGTTTTTTGCTTAAAGTTTATTCCATAACAATCAGTGCCTTTAACGTGTTTATTTTTCGTTGACTCAAAATTTTCAAATCCCATTAGTTTCTTTAATTCTGTAAATCCAATAGTTATGGTATCCTGATAGTGGCTTTCCTCTCTAACTCTTTTTGTTCCTCTCTTTGAGAATTCTATCTGGTCGACAAATGTTTCTTTCTTTACCTCGAGGGTAGATTCTGTCACGTTACTTTCTATCTTCCTTAAAGGCGGATCCATTATTATAGCTTCTTTATTTTTGAGAGTTTGTATGTTTAAATTATCTTCAGCTCTAAGTTTCTCGGAAGTTGAATGTTGGGATGATTTTGCTTCTGATTTTTGGTTGTTAACCGTAGTTGTTGAAAGACCTCGTCCTCTACCTCTACCTCTACCTCTCCCCAAATTTTTATCATTTGACATGGCTCTTTGACCAAAATTTATTGCAATTCGTCTAACCATTAGTATAAACGTTATTATTCTGTATTAATTGTGATACTGATCAAGAGTCAGAATAACATAACCGAAAAAGAAATATGATAATAATAGCTTAACATTTTAAGATGCATTTTAAAATGTAATTCCGAAATCTATCGCGGTTACTTTTTTTTCTACCTGAGAATTTTTTTCCTTTCCATTTTCCATTTTCCATTCACCATTCACTATCCCCAATATTATTAACAAGTAGGAAAAAGTATACCTATTTATCGTTAACAGATCCAACTTTTTAGTAACAATAATTATGTCTGATATTGAATCATCCACACAAAAATTGAGTAAGAAACAGCTAAAAGCTCTTCGATTCAAAGCAAAAACATCAACTAATGCAGCTGAAGAATTAAAGGTTGTTGAGGAAACGAAAGAAAGGGCAAAGAAGAGAAAAGTTGAAGAAGAAGAAGCTTCCAAAAAGGCTGAAGAGGAAGCAATAAAGGCTGCAGCTGAAGCACCACCTAAAAAGAAAAGAAAGACAAGAAGAGGTAAAAAGCATAGAGGTGATAGGGAAAACGGTGAAACACTAGGTGGGCCTAGATTTATATTATTTGTCGGTAATTTACCATATAAAATAACAGAGGAAGATATTCAAACGCATTTTAAGAATTGTAAACCATCTTCGATAAGATTAAGAACTGAGAAGGGTTGTGCATTCATTGAATATAAAAATAGTGATTCAAAGGAAAGTAAACGACAAATGGATATTGCACTACGTTTACATAAAAGTGTATTGGGTGGAAGGAAAATTAACGTTGAATTGACTGCCGGTGGTGGTGGTAATTCACAAGATAGAAAGGAAAAAATCAAGGCCAAAAATGAAAAGTTAGAAGATGAACGTATGAAGAGAACTCAAGCTGAAAAGGATAAGAAGAATAAAGCTGAAGCTGAGAAAAGAAAAGCTGAAGGAGAAGATGATGATAATGAGAATAACGAAAACACAGTGCCTGATAGTGGGGTTCATCCCGATAGAGCCAAATTATTAGGGTTGGAATAGAATCAGAGAAAAATGGCAAATATGCACACACGTGTGTTTATCAATTAGGAATGTTTATTCATACGTAAAGAAAAGCAGATATAAAATTTTACACCTGTATACACAACGTAAAAATAATATAAATTAACGTAAATAGAATAGAACTACCAAAACATGTGAAGATGAATTAAATAAAAAATAATGACAAGATTATTTTAAAAAGGTGGGAACATAAAAAAAGAAAGTGTATATATATATAATCGAAAAGTAATATCAAACCGTTAGATATCAAGTTTAGTGAAAATAACGTTAACTTATTCTAAGCTGAATTTGTTGAAATTAGATGGTAGAAGAGAAAAAAGGATTAAAAAGATGGAATTGGATAAATGAAATACTAGTACATAATAGTTTGACTCGTTGTATAATACAATATATCTCTAATTTCATATTGATCTAATATTTTATCATTTTTATAATTTTTGTTAAGTTTGGTCTAGTTAAAGATAAGCAGCGAAAAAAAAGGAAAATAGATTAATATTTTGATATTTTTTTCTGGAATATTTATTAAATTAAAAAGGAGCTGGTAATAAAATTGAAATAACCCGCTAAAGAATTGTACACTTCTTCGCCTTCTTGACCTTCTTTGCTGGGATATGAGTTTTTGGAGCCTGTTTGATTGGTTGTTTTTGGGCAGTCTTTGCTTGGATTCTTTGGGCGCCACCGCCTACAGGTTGTGAAGCTGATCCCGCTGCTGCGGCATTTAAAGATGATGGGTTAGCATTCGTTTCTGCCTCTGCTTCTTCTTCTTCTGGGGAAATGACAGCCTTAATTGCACAATCAAAGACTTCTCTAACACCTTTTTGGGATGCGGCAGAACATTCTAAATAACTGACAAGACCTAAAGATTTAGCGAGTTGAGTTGCATCTTGCTCAGTAATTGGTTTCAAACCTTGTTCATCTAACTCGTCCATTGCATGAGGGTCATCTCTAAGATCGGATTTGGTACCAACCAATAAGATTTTGGTATCTTTTGGAGTATGGTGTCTAATTTCAGGCATCCATTTACTCTTAACATTTTGAAAAGAAGAAGGTTCAACGACGGAGAAACAGATTAAAAAGATATCGGTTTGAGTGTAAGATAGAGGTCTTAATCTATCGTATTCTTCTTGACCGGCAGTATCCCAAAGGTTTATGGTAACTTTTTCATCACCAACCATAACGTTGGCAGAGTAGTTATCGAAAACTGTTGGAACATAATCTTCTGGGAACTGGTTGGTAGTATAAGAAATCAAAAGGGAGGTCTTACCGACCGCACCGTCACCGACAACAACACACTTGATAGACTTCATTGCTTGTGGATAGTAGAAATATTATTTATCTGCTGCGTTTTGTTTTGTTATAGAAGAAACCTCTTACTCTTGTACACTAGGGACAACATATACTGCGTTGCCAAATGGGTAGGGGGCACCATGGAGCGAAAAAAGCAGGCATGCTACATTCTAAATTCCACATTCCAAATTCCAAATTCCAAATTCCAGATTTCAGATTTCAGATTTCAGATTTCTACTTCCCGTTTCCCGTTATATACGGTTTTCGGTTCTTCTTTTTCGCAACTTCCCGATTGGGATACTCCAGCCATCCGCTTACGTCAGCTGGAGAGACATGGTAGGCGAGGAACGACATGAACCATTAATGAGAGATCGGAGAGCTAGGGAACATCAAATTCAGAGATGGGGAGAAAGATGAAGAGTGAAAAGTGACAAAACAAGTGTTCACAAGTGCCAGAAACGTTAACAAATGGTACGAATTGCATACGACTATCCCTCGGTGGAAAATGCAGAGCTCTTTGAGACCTACACGCGTACTTCTCCACAGTTATACTCCTCCATAAACTCAACTGACAAATACTTGGTTCGTTATGCCTCAAATACATGGAATATCCAGTTCCCAAATTGTACATTTCACCCTCCAACAAACACCTTACATCTTCCCATTCCCTTCATAGATGAGGCAGGTGCAACCTTTTATTTGGATTTACCATACCAAAGCCTTTCGGTATTTTCCTTCACTCGGCACCCAAATCCGTCAACAAATTCTATCACATTAGAGACTTCATGTGAGGTCTACTTTCTGGCAGAAAATGTAATAATACGTTTACCAGGATCTTCAGATTTATGCAAAGTATATACTCAAATTCCAGATGATGGTTTGACATTTTCAATATCATATCTTGATATACCGATTCATAAAATAAAGGATAATTTGACTAAACTGGCTATATCTATAAGTGAATCTCCAAATGATAAACTGGTGATATATCCATTACAACGATTCCCTCCACAACCACTTGCTTTGGGAGTTTTTCAACCTTATGCAAATCTGACTCCTTTACAATCATTACAAATGGTTAATGACGCCATAATTCAAGGTTCTGACCTTGCAAAAAATATGATTGAATTCACTCGTCTGACAGTTACTAACAAAACTCACACAATTCCTTCAACTAATTTAAGGGGTAATGAAATCATGTTATCCCAATCCGGATATGGTGATGACGATAATTATGATAGTTATGACAATTTTAGAATAGAGGACAGTACTAATGGTAGTACCGGAATGCATGTTGAAATGATCGGAGGTTTTAATTCATCGGGCGTTAAAAGATCTAGACGTGAATCTTCAGATGACAATTCAAGTAGTACTACAAGCATTAATAATGGAGGCAATATAAATAACAATACTAGACTTTCTCGGCCTTCAACAAGTGCTTCACATATTTCAAAACATAAAAGAATGTTTTATCCAGAAGCTTGAAAAAATTATGTGAAATATCAGTATTTTATTTTGTTTATTTCTTAACCCAGTGTTACTATAGATTTTGTTACTAAAAGAGAAAGGATTAAATGTTATTTATCTTTTAATCTTTTGTTCATATATATATATATATATATATGCATGAAAACTGCTAAACCGTCGAAGGTTTAAATTTTATTTGTAGTGGTGTATCTACAACACGTTGAATTTCTTTATACATAATCCTGATTTCTATTTTTGTAATATTGGCACAAATATTTGGGATTTCTAGAGGATTTGAAATTTTAGCTAGGTGGTAACTGCCAGCTATGATAGTAACTTGGCCAACGGTCTTTCTTTTGAATTAATACTAACGAGTGAAAATACAATATAGTTGTTTATCAAAATTTGAGGCAATGTGTTTATTGGACCTGTAGAGGTTCTTAAACAATCTTGTAGTGTCAATGAAGTGGGTAGACCTTTTTGTAAGCTCTTTTTGAGGAATCAAGGCAAACAAATTGCATTACTATCTCGCATAAAATTAAAAAAAATCAAAACTTCAGGTTTAAAAAAAAATCGTATACAGAAAAAGGACAACTAAGATTTATCTATGGGAAATTTTTGAAAATATTTTATATTGCTAGATAATTTCATATTTCGGTATCAATAAAGATACACTCAAAATCATTTGCAAACCCATTAAAATTTGTTGCTGCTGCATTGGTGTAGGCTCCGGCATTTTTAAATCCAATCCAATCACCTGTTTGGATATCGTGGGTTAATGAACACATTTGTTTAATACAATCCAATCCATCACAAGTTGGGCCCCAAATAGAATATTGTTTATTATTTTTTGCATTCACTTCAGTGTTGTTAAATACAAAAATTCCTCTAGATGTAACAACCAGTGGTTCAACTTCTTGATGATCAAATAAAACACAATTTAAATTACCATACAATCCATCGTTTAGATAAATTCTGACTTTATTACCATCTAATTCTTTGCGTACTCCTATAACATTTGCAGTTAAAGTAAAACAGCTTTGGCTTAAAAATCTACCCAATTCAGAGATTACTTTGATTTCATTATTTAATAATTCTGTATTGAAAAGTCTTTGAATTTCTGTGTTTAAAAGTTTTGCTGGTTGTGTAAAATATTCTTTACTAAAACCCCCTCCTACATCTAAAATATCACATTTCTTAAACTGCTTCTCGTTGATGTAGTCCCAGAGTATTCTTGCATCTTTAACAGCTTTGGACAAAGTGGTTAAATCTTTAAATCCTGATCCAGCATGAAATGCAACCCCACGAATATTAACACCTAATTCGACACATCTATTAACAATTTCTGTAGAATATAAAACATCCGCTCCAAATTTAACGCTTAATGGACAAGTAGCACTCGAATCATCTGTTGTAATTCTAATCAAAACATCCATTCCATCTGTAAAATCAGCCAATTTATGAACCTCTTCTATAGAATCAACTGTTGTTAAATTAACATTCAATGAATTTGCAAATTTCAAATGAGAGATTGGTTTAATTGGGTTAGCATAGATTAATTTATTTGTATTCACCTTTAAATTTAAATCGTTATGTGCATTGAAAACTGCTTTAATTTCATTCTGTGATGCACAGTCAAATCCTACTCCTAATTGTGATAATACCTTAACAAATTCATAGTTTGGATTACATTTAACCGCATAATATGGCTGAACAAATGGTAATTCTGTTTTCCATAAGTTTAATTGTCGCTTGACTTCTCCAATATCACAGACATAAAATGGTTGACATTCATCATATTCGGCATTTAATTGAACAATTTTTTCATAAAGTGTATTCTCAACTGTTTTGAATCTAGAGTGGACTGCATTATTAGGATATTGATCAAACAGTACATTCTCAGTTGATTCTGCTGGGGTTAGTGGATATGAAACGTCTTTGATTTGATTAGCTATGATACTTCTATTAATCACGCTTGACTGTAACGCCGATGACATTCCTATTTTTGTTGCAAACGATTTAAACATTCACGCAATATCTACTGTTTAAACAAAAGGTAAAGCAATCGTATTTGTTTTAAAAAAGATATATTTGGCAAGTAAAATAGAAGTAGTTCAGCAAATAGGCCTAAATATCGGTGGGCACTCTAAAGGGATATTGGACACTTTTTTTTATGAAAAAATTTTTAACACGTCCCTTGGCTCCGTAACCTTTCATTTAAACAATAGACAATAGAAATTACTAAGAGAGCGAAGTCTGGTTGCTCAAGTTAGAAAATCAGCATAGGTTTCACTTGATTAATAGAAAACAATTTTTTTTTATATAAATGTATATATACAATATATCAGAAGTAAAATAATACAATACTTAGACTTCTGAATTTGAGATATGACGATGTGTTTTTAATTTGATAAGTTAGAATTTAGTACTAGAAATAGAAGAACTGGGAGAGATGTCACTTTCATGACAGGCCAGCTACTCGAACCACTCATATCGTTAACGTTGTTCTCTTTTGGGACTTATGTGGCGGCAAATGCAGCACCGCGGAAAATTGGTTGAAAATTAAAATCTGAAATCTGAAGCTAGAGGTTACGCATCAGGCGCTAAATCCTTAACAGTCTTTGTTCAAGGCAACCTATAAATTTTATGACTCCCCACTCCATGGCCTCCTCTGATGATCATAAACATGAACGTATTTTAAAACGTATATACATTATAGAAATATAAGAACAAAAACCATGATATACTAAATGAGAAAGAAAAAAAGTTAGATAACAAAAACGAGAAACTAATCGAAAAAAACTTATTAAAACGGAAATGGTTTATAAATTGTACTGTAACCAGAAATGAATTAAAAATGAAGAAAGACCAAAGATCTAAGCCATATACATATGATGAAATTATCTTGAATCACTCAATATATATATAAATAGCAAGATAGGAAATAAAAGAATAGGGGGTGTACATTGTGTTATCAACGTAACACTTCCATTGCGCAATCACAATCAAGGCATCTATAACTCATCTTTCTCCCTATAACATTTCCTTCTGAATCATAAATATCCAACAAAACTTGTCCTCTTTTAGTCATTAGTGCCCATTCACTTTTTGATGGAATTTTCAAACATCTTGGATTATAACATCTTGCCTTAGTTTTTCTGTATCTTAAACCGCATGAATTGCATAATTGACCTTCTTCTGGTGACCACGATGGTCTCCAACATGGAGATGATGTAGTAAAACATGACATACATCTTTTAACATTTTTAGACTTTGGTTGTGGAAGTTGTGTTGGTTGGACGAAATGCTGATGGTAATGATCATGATGATTATGAAATTGACTATGGATATGTGGATCATGACATATATTACCCACATGAAGTTGAGAATTGGTTGGTGTAACGGACAAGACGGTTGATTTTGAAAAATCAAGTATTTTATTGTGCAGATACTGCGAATTATAGTGATTATTAGATATTATTTTATGGCCATCCGCTTCATATTGTGGAGGAAAAAGAAGAGTGTTTGTATTAGTTACAAAAGATTGACACTTTTTAACAAAAGGGCTAGTTTTTGGTGTGGTTTCGGTTGACGCTGGAGCTTCAGCAGTCTTAATACTATCAGTTGATGATTGTCTTGATTTATTGGAAGAAGATCTTGTTTTCATTTTATTACCTGTGTTTGGATCCTGTATAATAGCTTTGGAATTTGATGATTTTCTACTTGATGATCTGGATGATCTTCTAGAGGTGTTGGTTGATGTTACAGATGATGATGTGGATAATGAAGCGGATCTTGAACTCTTTTTAACTTTTAGTTTTGATTTGGTAACTTTTAAAACAGATTCTCTTCTAGTTTTTGTTACTTTAAGTGGCTGTGTTTTAAACTGGGTTTGAAAACTTTTTATTGAGTTGCCTAACTCCTTTTTGGGGTTTTCTTCATCTGATAAATCCTTAATTTGGTCACTTAAATCATCATATGCATCGGTTCCTTTGTTCTGTTTTAGCTTCAATCTAATTGGAGATTGTAATTGTGGGGTTACTGCTGGCTGATGAGGGGCAGGTGGTGTATAAAGTGGTGGGATTGTAACTGGTTTTTCATACTGAGACTGCGGTTGCTTCAAGTTTTCAATTGAATATGCGCTTAAATCGTTATTAAAATTATTTGCCGCAACAACTGGAATTGGCATATTCTTTTTGATCTCTTGACCATCATAAAAATATTTAGCATTTTTGTCAAAAATAATTCCACTGGCATTAGTATTTTGATATTGATTGATTTCAAGGGTTGATAAACCACTTGGATGAACTGTTGATTTGTCAAATGGTGTAAATTTAAAAAGCTCGCTAATCGGAGGTAATTGAATATTTGATGATTTTTTTAAAGGATAATTCGGTTTTTGTTCAGTACTCGAATTTTTAAAATTCAGTAAGAGGTGTGCTTCACTTTCAATTTTTTCCTGACTATTATCGATATGACTAGCAAATGGATAATTTAATTCACGAAATGCGATATTAGATAGCTTGGCAGCCGCAGGGAAAGCGTTTGAATGTAATAATGCAGGAGGATTCAGTGGTTTTTCTGTAATTTTCTGCGTTGATTCTTCTTGTAGTTTTGAAGATAAGGCATTAAAGTCTTTCAGTGCTTTATTATATTCATGACGAACTTTTTCATTACAGGCCTCTCTCCAGGTTTTTAACCTTAAATTACCTTCACTTCTTCCAATGGCACTTCCGCCAATATTAAAAGGGTAGCAGGTATCAGCATACATATAAGAATATTCACCTCCTTGTGTTACTCTTGTGGGTGTAATAGTTGGACTTGTTATAGCAGCTTTGTTTTGAACCGGGGAACTGCTGCTTGACTGAGGCGGAGTAACATTATTGGTTCTAGCAAAAGTGAAATCAGTCTTTGAGGATGATGATAAATGTTTTGTAATTTCATATCCGGGACTCTGAGGAGACCGTTGTAAATTACCGATATTAATATCTTGTTTGAACAATGGAGTTTTTGGTGTTTCATAAATGGAATTTTCATGAGTTGGAGATGATGGTACTGTTTTAGATCTTTTGTTGGATCTTGGTGGAGTTATCAGTGCCCCTCTAATTTGATGTTCTGGCGTGGCTAATAAATCATCTTCAAATTTTCGTTTTCTATTAATATAAGGAGTTGAAACACTTTCAGGTGGAGAGTATGTCCTTGGCATATTTAAAAAAGAACCTTTATTTCTTATATTTGCTTTTATAAAATTATTATCAGAATGAGATCTTCCATGCACCAAAAATGGATTTGTTTGTACTTCCAAAGATGACATATGAATAATTAAACTAGTAGTAATAAAAAAATGTAAAACGATAAATTTGAGGTTTGTTGTCTATATGTAATTGATAATGAACACAGAATAGATGAGTCAAACAAGTATCAAATGCAACAGATAATAAATTAATATAAAGAGAAGAGTGATAAAATATAGATAGATGATGAAGAGAAAACAAAGGAGTTTTATGTTCCTTTAATGTTCAGTTGTTCTTCGTTTGTGGATCAAGAAATAAATGATGCTAATTAAATTCTATATATACTAGATAGAATTTATAATTTGGACCAATTGGCTCTTTTGTAGTTGTTTTAATAAGTTTAACGAGCTAGTAAGACAGGATGAAATTATAGTTTAATTCAAAAAGAAACAGAACAAAGATTAAGAAAAAAGAAGAGGTATATATGGATAAGTGGGCTGGTGGGGATTGATGAAGGGATATATGATTGCCACTGATCGAGAGAGAGATAATTAAGTATTATAATGTGGCTGGAAGAACAAAGCAAAAGCATAACAGAACAAATAGGAACAATAGAATCAGGCTTTAAAAGCTTCATTTACTTTCCTAATCGGGGTTTAATTGCTTACAGGGCAACCTCTCGCTGCCCAGAAACAAGGTTTGAAGAAAATTTCTTCTAGTCCCACCTCTACGTTTAACTGTTGCTTACCCAGCTTCCGAGTTTGCAAAGCACTCACCCAGTGAAGATTTCAATAGACATATCATATGAGGGGAAATTGATTATGTTCTGATTTAGGTGAATTATGGTTGAATTTGTGAGTTTTCTACTACAGATAAACCATTTCTAGTCGACAAATCAGCATGAAAGCCAAAAAGAAAGGAACTGAAAAATAGGGCTGGCAGATTGCCTAATTGGGCATGTTATAAACAGAGGTTGCGCGCAGACAATATAGATGGCAAACGTGGAGATGGAATCTGAAATCTGCAATAGTTTTGCGATTTAGCATTCCGAGTTCCATATAAACTGATTTGGTAAAATTATGACATTTACTATTTCGGGAAAATGATAAATATTGAGGGACTGGGTTGCAGCGTTAGTTGCAGTTGGGCCCTCTATACCTTAATTATGATTTTTTTCGAATTAGTTGCAATCTCCTGTTCAGGATAGGATTACAGCTGAAATAGTAATAACTGGCGTTGAAATATACGTTAAGACAATTAATTTCATGAACTAACTTTCTATCAGATAATTATCTTCACCAATCTTCTTTACTTTAGCTTTACTCCTTAAGGCACATTGGCATTATTTTTAACCGAGTACCTGAACTTTGTTTGGCTCCCTGATTACTTTTATAAATTTAATCTTTATTAGATTTAATAATTAAAACATATATATTCAGAGTGTTTCCTGTGACCTTGTTCTTTATTTTCAAAAATCACTAAACCTGGGTATCTAATTTTTAAATTTACAAAGTTGTAAACAGTGACAGACTCTTAGTGGAAGTATTTATCTAATTTATCCCAAAATTAATACATGTTCAAAAATATTTCCAAATTCATACTAAAGTAAACATAGATAAATCAAATGATCTTTTTGCAATGTTTCGTTGTTATAGTTACTAAATTAATTAAAGAGAGGTATTTATGAGTTTTACTTCGTAGGTTTGGTGTGTATTTTTTATCGATGGTCCGGTGATACAGGGCATAATATTTTAGAAAACCCCCATTATTTAAATTACAAAATTCCTTTCTCATAAAAAATATGTTGCTCTCTAATGTAAAATAGTTACTGTAATAAACGGTTAATTATAAAAATTTATTTGTTAAAACTAAAAGTATTTGAAGATTCACGCCCAACGAAGAAATTGGTTTGGCCTTTCTTTGATTAAGATACTCAATAAAAAACAGAGATAGTGATTTTTTTGTTCAAATTTTGAGTTTCTTTTTTTCACTTAGTTAAAAATACAACATTAAGTTGAAACCACTTCATGGTAATACTGCAAGAAGAACAGTGGGTTCTATTTTTAATGAATTATTAGTGTTCACTAAATTTACATACATATTTTTTCTTGCATATATAACTAGGTTTTATTTTTTAATCTTTTAAGACCATGACGTTCATATGGGAACTGAAAGATATCAATAAAGCTCAATATTTAAGTCTGTACAATAACATAAAATATTTCTTTTGATAATAATGTTAATTCTAAAAAATCTTTATGCAAATCTACAGGGACTAAAAGTTTATATACGCAGTGGTTGTTATACATATTTCATTATCATATGTTCAATATCTTGGAAAACAATTTTTGAGTTACAATTTATTATTTTGTCAATTTTATTAAACTTACAAAAATGTAACGTAATTTGAGGATGAAGTTATCTTTACTATGTAGAATTTAGGTAATTAAACAGCTTTTTTATATATGTTCAATAATTTCTAGAGACAAAAAACTAAAGATAAGAAAGTAGAAAAATGGTAATTTATATAGAATCTGAATTTCTCTTAGAGAAAAGGAACAAATTTTGTAGACTAGATTAGTATCTTTTTGTGAGTGTGTTAGTATTGATAGGAACATGATTCTGTCCCAGAGACGGTATGTTAGTATTTCCTTTTCTCGACTTAATCTTATAATATGTTACAAAACACTTTATATATATTCTTCCTACGACTAGATGCTGTAAGTTGATTATCCTATGTTTAGTATCCATACTATAGTCGTCTATGGAATGTACTATGTTATGTGTTAAACAATAGTATATAAAATACTATAAACCTATAAAATAAAATAACTATTTTCAAAGAGGAAATTCTCTTTCATTTATATAGTCTAGTACTCAATAACCTTAAGTATATGTAAACTGTTTACAACTCGGTAAATCCGATAAGTTGAGATTAAACTAATTCGGACCCCATAACAATTAACTACACCTTCCTTGTTATATTTACATTCACCAGCATCTTCTGTGTAAATTCGTTATAGTTGGACAAGTTCGATATTGCCATATCATATCACCCAATCACAAAACTAGATTTGAACGTACTAGCAAAATCTGATATAATTCATGTATTACAACCCTAATAGTTAATAGGTTATATAATAGGTTTATTTTCCTTTTATATTTAGAATCGTTGCTCATCGTATTAAACTTAGGCTTCTAACTTCTTAACCAAAAGAGAGAATTTAGATCGTGCGTTTTTCGTTTTGTTGTTTATTTTTTGTTTGTAAATTTTAGGAAATTCATTTTTGATGAAATTTTGACTGAGTTTTAACCAAGTTGGTAACACCTGAATGTAGTAATATTTCAAACATTTTTTTTTTCAAATTGGAATTTTTTGATCAAAAAATTATGGATAACATGTTAAGTTTTTCATGCAATTGGTATTTATTTTTTACTTGCAGTCGACTGGTCAATAAATATAGTACGTTTTTTGGGAATTTATCCAAAATGTTGTCATCTAATGATATCTCTAAAATCGTGCTCACGTGGAATATTACGAAACAATAGTACCAGAATTTTCTTATCTTAAAGAGTCCGAGATAGTTTAGTGGCTAGAATTTCCGCTTGTCACGCGGGAGACCGGGGTTCAATTCCCCGTCTCGGAGGATTATTTTTGAAAATTTTGTATGATGACTAAAAATGGAAAATGTGTGAACAATCTCCTAGTTTCGACGTTGAGGAGAAACCAGTTGCCTTCCTTCTGAATCAAAATTCTATTTAATTTTTTTTAAGACTATAAGAGTAGGAGATATTGTTGTTATATACAAGATTATACATAATATTTAATCAATTGAAAAATTGTTTATAAGCATCTATGTCTGCCAGTGCATTTAATTCTATTGGCCAATAATTCTCACCGATAATCTTATTCCAAGTTTCTTGGGGTTTACCTTCTAAAAGACACAGCCTCATGGCTGCTTCTCTCTGCCGCTTGTTCCGTGTAAGTTTCCCACTCGCTGATTCTCTAATACCTCCTGATTTTTTAGAAAAAATTAAAGCATTTTTTAATAAATTCTTAGAATTAACCAGAAGAACTTGGCGGTTTTGTAAGGATTCATCAATATTTAATAAAGATCTTTCTAAATCTATATCTGCACGTTCTATGAACACTGAACATAGCAAACTGATTTTAGTACTCAAAAGATCATTCTCCGTATTTTTTCCTTTACTCAGTTGATCAACCTCCGAACGAAGAACATTGTTTATAACCTTATATTTAGAGCTCAAAATTGATAGCATACTCCATTTGTTTTCATCAGGTATTGTAATTCCAGTCGTTTCAAATTTATCTATAAATGATCTAAACGATGAAGTTTCAATTAATTGTTTTTCTAATAAATCATTTAGTGAACTGTCTGACATCCAGATACTACAAAATTGATCAAAATTTAACTCTCGTGATGCACGCTCATTTATTTTGGCAAGTTTTAATGTATTTGAAGTATCCTGTGATAAATTATTTTGCAAAAGTCTCATAGATAAAAAATCTATTTTTTCAAGATAAGATTGACAAAATTGATCCATTATAGTCACCAAATTTTGGGAAAAAAGAGTTTCATAAATCGCAGAAAACATACGAAAACTTTCAATACAAACAGAAGCCAATGTTTCTGAAGTTATTGTTTCATCAAATGTCTCACTATTAAAAATACTTTCCATAAAACCAAGAGCTTTTTGAAACATAAATATACATCGCTGTACTACTTTTACAAGTTCACTCTCTGCAGAAAGGTTTTGTAAAATTGATAACTCCGAACACAAACTTTCAGCATATTCAAAGTAGCACATACCAGCATTAAAATAATACTCCCAACCCAATGCTACTTCATTCCCTGAAATCGTCAAAATTTCAATACTCGTTTCAAAACATCTACAGATGGAAGAAAGATTCTGGAAAAGGCCACCTACTTTATTATCATTTAATGCATCCGCACAATTATCTAGATCATTTAATATGACTGCCTCGTCCTTGATATATTTATTGTAGACCTCATATTCAAGTCGAGGAAGATTATAGAGTGCATCAATCATTGTTGGTTCCAATTTTAATGCTTTTTTATAACTCTCATGAGCTCTGTAATAAAATCTTATAGCTTTGGATAAATCAGAGGAAAACCATCTATCTCCTGACTCTTCATTAGCCACACCATCATCATAAAAATCTGCACCGGTTTCAGGATCTTTCATTGTTGGCTTATCTTGAAATTCTTGCCTTCGCAAAAGAACAGATCTTGGAAGTTTCATTTGTTTCTTTCCACCTGAACGAGATGTTTAGTTTTAGGTTAATGTTAGTAAATGCTTTTGGTTACTTGTATAATACAGTTGGTAGGACACTTACTTTTCATTTTCAGCAGTGACTGGATAGAAGCACATATATGTGTAGTTAGGAAGGAGATCAAGAAAAAACCTAAGGTAAAGGAAAAGTACGTAAATCCAAATTCACGAACTACGAAGTAATCATTTAAAGCCCAGAACTCGGAGGCCCGCCGCAACCGTTAAAAAATTGAAAGCTTAGACCCCAGACCCCAGACACGTAAACCTACCATATTCCATATTATATTTATCCCTTTCTTGAATTAATATAATATGAAACCAGCCCATCAGATAGCTTTATTTATATAGATAAAATGAGTGGGTGTTTAATTACTTCAGCAGAGGAATTGAGAATGGAAGATTTTCCAAGAGATGGTATTCAAAAATCTGGGAAGATGTATCTTTTGGTTCTTTCTTACGTGTTCAATGTGTTTAATAATGAATTTGTTATGCTCAATGGCACAGATTTTACCAGAACAGAATGCTTACAGTCTCCAAGAACATATTTTGACCATTGTGTGTTGAGGAATGGTGAACCAATATCGAAAGATATGATTGTGACAGTTGATTGTCACCGAAATGATTTTAATAAATTTTTATCTTGGCTGAATTTACCACCACCTGATCGCAATCCCAACTCAGAAGTTTATAGTATGAAGATAATAGTTGAAGTTACAGGAAAATTTAAAAGATATAAAAATAAACTTGATTTTAAAAAAGGTGTGGTTCGCCCTCTATCGAAATCGGATATTTTGAGTGGAGTTCGTGTCCAAAAAGATCATCATCTTATTTCCTTTTTACATAGATTACAAGAAAACTGCCCCACTTCATGGAAACACATCTTAGAAACTAAATATGCACTACATGAACTCATTGATGATATAGGAACAATAAGTTCCCAATTCGGAACGCAATTCCAAACACAAGAAGGCTACAACTTGAGGACTAATTTTAGATTTATCAATGATCTGCCAACTAGAAATAATAACACGAAATCAAACTATAACGATCCATCTAGATTTACAAGTGGAATGCTGCACATATTAAATGATCTTAAAAAGGAAAACTCTATTTCTCTTCCTCAAGAAAATGAAATAACATCACCTTCCAGTCAGTCCGAAAATCAATCACAAACGCACGCATTAACGGAAGAAAGGTATGTAAAGGTCAATGAACACCATACAATTCTCGGAGACACCCAGCTAATAAACAAAGCAACTCAATTACCACCATCATCTCCGGAATTTAAATCTCCTCCTGGAATATTAGCAGGATCTTTCGAAATGCAATATAAAGAAGCAATAGTATGTGGGTATTCTCCTACCGGATATGAACCATTATTAGTTAAAAATGCAGTAACCGGTGAATATAATCTGATTGATTGTTTTGAATTGTATTTGCGACTTTCTGAAGAAGATAAAGAACTTTATACTTTACGTTTTAAATCTCCTGAAGATATTTTTAGATTAATCATTGCACTTGAACCGGGAAAACAAATTTTGGAATTTTCACCTAAACATGAAGAATCGATCAGGGACCTTTACAAAGCAAAATTCTCTGCTCCATCTCCATTAAAGTTACCTATAGACGTGTATCACAAGTTTCTAAAGGGAGAACACGACGTATTGGCTCCCTCCCACGCAGAGTCCGCGCCAAACTATTTTCTCTATGCAAACGAGTGAAGAAAAATGAAGAGTGAAACTAATTCACTGGTAACAGCAGTTCTTCTTTCCTCCTGAACTCAACAATTCGAACATATATCTACATAACAGAATTGAAGGCCATTCATACACTATCCAAAATTTCAACTATCTAAACTCTAAATTGTAAGCAATGCCTCCCAAAAAGTCACCAAAGAAAAGTTTATTGGCTGCTCCCTCGTTTGATCGTGTTATCAACAGCAAAATGAAATTTGGCGCACACGTTGCAATGGGCAAAGGAATTTTTAATGCGGTAACTAATGCAATCAACATTGGTGCCAATTCTTTTGCATTATTTTTGAAATCTCCAAGGCGTTGGGAATCTCCAGCACTAACTGCAGAAGATGCAGCCAAATTTAGAGAATTCTGCAAGAAATATGGATATAACCCACGTACTGATATTCTACCCCATGGTTCCTATTTTATTAATATGGCCAATCCAGACGATGAAAAATGGACCAAATCATTTGATAGTCTATTAGATGATTTAAAAAGATGCGAGCAACTTGATATTGGCTTGTACAACTTTCACCCAGGATCAACATTAGGTATGCCGGGTACGGCAAAACCGACCGATGAAAACGCGGGGATAAAACGATTAGCTAACGGCTTAAACCGTGCAATTAAAGAAACAAACTTTGTTAAAGTAGTTGTGGAGAACATGGCTGGTCATGGCCATTATGTTTGTGGCAACCTGGACGATTTTGGTGCATTATTCAAGTTATTGGATGATCCAAGTCGTGTTGGGGTATGCATAGATACATGTCATTCTTTTGCTGCAGGTTATGATTTGAGCAATGAAGAAGGTTGGAACAAATTTTGGTCCGAATTCGAAGAAAAAGTTGGATTTGAACACCTTTCGGCTTTGCATATAAATGATTCAATGGCACCATTAGGTTCTAATAGAGATCTACATCAAAAACTGGGATGGGGATTTTTAGGATTGGAATGTTTTAGGTTGTTAGCTAACGACAGAAGGTTTGAAAGAATACCTCTAGTTTTGGAGACTCCAATAGATGGTAATGATGAATCATCATATGGAGAAGAAATAAAATTACTTGAATGGCTTATAGGAAAGGATAAGAATGACATTGAATTCAAAACTAGAAGCGAGGAGCTTCAAAAGTTGGGATTAAAAAGTCGTGAAGAACAAGCAGCCAAATTTGAAAAGAAGAAGACAACTAAACGTAAGAAAGAGGACAAGGACATTGCAAATATGTTAAAGAATGGTAGTAAGATAAAGAGAGTTAAAAAAGAATGATCCCACTTCTATATAGTTAGTCAACTTAAAGCCCGACTTGATCCCGCTTTACTCTAATTTGAAAAGGTTCCAACAAATGTGCTTGTATAGTAAATAAGTTAAAACAAAAATTAATAAGGATTTATTTAATTATAAAACGCAAATAACCTAGTAAAGGTAGTATTAAACTAGTTCACCCTCTTTAACCTTTTCTTCCGTTTCAATTTCTTTCAAAACTTCAAGTTTCGCCTCAATTGCTTGTTCATTTAATAGCTTTGCCACATCTTGCTTGGCAACGGGCCTTTCACCATTAGCTTTCATTTCATCTGCAATTTCCTTACTCACTCTAAGGCTATCTATTGATTCTCCTTCAGTATTAACATTTGATTCTTGCTTTGCTTCTTTAATCTGTTCATTTAACGATTTAGCTACCGGTTGTTTAGCTATAGGTTTTTCACCGCTAGCTTTCATAAGCTCTGCAACCAATGCCGCAGTATCACCAGAAGCGTCGAAGTTGTTATCATCAACATCAGAATTAGATTCCAGTTTTGCTTCAATTTGCTCATCTAATACCTTCTTTTGATTATCAGCCACTATAGACATATCGTCAACACCATCAATTTTTTCATTTTTTCCTTCTAAAGAGACATGCTCAATTTTGCCCCCAATTCCACCACCGATTCTACCACCTAGACCTCCACCAATACCATTACCTTCGTCATCGCTGATACCGCCACCAATGTCACCACCGATACCACCACCGATACCACCATGGATATCATTTGCAATATCATCAGCCACATTTCCTTCTTGAATTTTCTTCTCACTTACTTCATTTTCATGTTCTATGAATTCTGAATTAAATTCTTGTTGAACTTCACCATCTAGACGCATTTCTCTTATTGCCTCCTCCTTCTTAGCAGAATTAACGTTACTGATTCTACCCCTATTGTTTGCCTTGTTCTTTTTACCATCTGTAGGTTTTGTTTCACCACTTGCAGGTTGTGAGTTTTCTAGTGGACTAACACCCCTCAGCCATGTCTTACCAAAATTATTTTTGACAAATTTAGGTAATGGATGGGCTTCAGTATTGAAAACCATATTTCTCAAATCCCATTTATCTAATTTACCATTAGCTAAAACACCATTCTTCGAATTACCAGTTTCATCATCAAATAAAAGATATAAGTATTTCAATGTTTCAGCCAACCAAAAAGATTCCATATTATCAGCTTTGATGGAAGGATTAACAGTACAATCTCTCAATGAGGTGTATCTTGTTTTACCATCTCCATCAGTGACTTTAGTATGTTCAATGAAATTTTCAAAAATTTCCCACCCCCATTCACGATATTTTAGATCACCTGTAATTTTGTAAAGAATGTACAATGTTTCTACGGTTTCTGGTCTTTGAAGATTATGTTTGTCATTGGATTTGATGTAAAAATCTCCACCATTACTTAAGACAGACCCTGCAGGATTTTCCGAATCATCTTGATTAAAGACAACAATTTCGGGTGATAATCCAGTACCTGGAGTATCATGGTACATATGATAGCATGTATTAGCCATTTCTTTACCAAGATTCAATTGGTCTTGGCGGAATGTATCCCACCAAGGTTGATTAATGGCATCCAATTCTGTTAAACCCTCAGTTGCACCGAGGGCAAACATACCACCGGCAAAACAAACCAAATGATCCATCTTTGCATCAAAATTACCTCCAATACCCTTGGGTAATTCACCAATAAATACTAAATTATTTGGATATGACTCCTTGACTAAATGTTTTTTAATACCATCATACGCATGTTTATACATATCAAAATAAACTGTTTCACTCGTTTGAAGATATTGTTTCAATAAATATTCATAATAAGAATCACCTCGAGAACCTAAACGGATCAACTTTTTATTGAATTTACCTGAATATGGATTGACATAAATGGGTACCAAACCATCATATTCTGGATTATACACACCAGGGCTTGAAAATTGGTTAAAATCCAAAATCGCCATGACTTTCTCAACAGAATTCCAAAAATAAGCTTCACCTGTCAAATTTGCCAAATATTTAAATTCCAATTGTAACGTTGCAATTTCAGCTGTGGAGGCACCCTGTGAAGGAAACCCATGAATACCAGGGGCTTGTCTATGTAAATTAAGTTCCATTACAGGTATTCCAGTTGTAGTATCGAACGCGGAAATTAACCTATTCCCTAAAGCAACGGCTTTTTCCAAATAAGTTGTATCCTCATCATTTGACAAATAATGGGCAGATAATAGTCCACCTAACATTCTGATGGTGGTTTCAAAAACATTAACATCTGATGCAATATCATAATTCAACTCTGCATCCACCCAAGCTTTGGCATCTTCAAGTTCATCTTTACAATCCATTAACATCATTGTATCCAATGAATCGACAATGATCCAACCTAAAGGTTGTCTGCCGATATTATTACCAGACTGCTTTACTGGAGAATAAACATCTCTTCCCCAACCATGTTTGACATAATCATGCCAACTGTCTAAAAATGCCTTTTTAACTTCCAATTTACGATCGGACCACAACTTTGGATTATAATTGGAGGAATCATTTGATGGAGAGAGTAAAGGACTTAATAGCCAAGCAAAGACAAAATATATAGCACCTGCAATATACAACATTTTTTTATATGTATGAAAAAAGTTACTAAAGGCACGGATAAATTTTGATTCTGAATAAGTGTTTGAGATTGACTTGTCTTTGTATGAATAAAATTGTGGTAGTCCGTTACTATATTTCGATTTGGTTCTTCCTTTCGATTTTGGTCGAAAAGATGACATCACGATATTCTGAAATCAACAAAAGCAGAGAGCACAAATGAATATTAATTTAATTCCACTCTTGAGAAGCTGGAAACTGGATACCTAGGTACCACACACTACAAACCGAAGGGGAGAACCTATACGTCCTGCACAATGCACACTGAACATTGCAAAGCCTCTGCAATTTGACTTTGATCTGGCGGTTCCTGCTGCGCAATACGCTACATGCTGTCTTTTGTCTCAATTTGCTATTGTTTGCAGTCTTGAGTCTCAGGTCGTTCTGCGCCGATACGCCCGACAGCCAGGCGACGCGTCGGCTCTGAAATTTTTGCCGATGACTCTTGGTTCTGGGTTCTTCTACTTCTTTTGACTCTGATTCTAGTTTCTTTCATTTGGACGCTGGATCTCGTAGAGTTATAATATCAAGTTTAAATATAGCCAGTTCATACTGTCTAATTAATAAATATAAACAATCATTCAGACAGGAGTTAGCCATAATCACAATGCCTACATCTGCACCACCTTCCCAATCTATTGGTGCTCCAATTCCTAATAACACTCCTCATGCAGTTTCAGTCACTTTACCAACATGGGAAGCCACCGTTGGCTACGAAGAGGGTGAAGCTTGGGTTGTCAATAAAATGAATTCAGGATATCCTCGTTTTTTCATTCATAATGATATACAACAATTAATCAAATTGATTGAATCTTCTTATGCTAGAGATAATGAAAAATGTTTGATATTCCCAGCTTATAGCGTAGCTAAACGTTGTAGGTTGTTTATCAAGGAAAAAGCGGCCACATTGAATCCTCCTCAAACACCCCCAGTGAGAATTTTACAACTTTCATCACCAGCACCGAAAAACGCCGATGAAGAATCTTATAAAATTGAAGCAAATATTGCGGTTGTTTTCTTCCCATCTAATTTATTCCCTCTAGCAAAACAATATTGGCAACATACAGGTGAAGGTATATCTTCAAGACTGGCTGAATATTTTTTATTTGAAATGAAAGATAAACTCACACAAGAAATCAATCAGAAAAGACAATCAGGTTCTTCAACAGGGTCCGCATCATCGCATTCCCCAAGACAATCTAGAGCTTCTAGGTCGTCTGTTTCAAATAGCAGCAATCACACTTCAACTGTCAAACAAGAGAGTGCAACTTTCATAGAAGAAAGATTTGGTCGTAATTTAGATTTAAAATTTTCGAAAGAAACAAAAAAAATTTTACGTTCAAGACTTGCATCTGAGTATAATTCTGAATATACAGACTCCAATAACATCTATCTTTATTCTTCAGGTATGGCTTCAATTTTTAATGCCCACCGTGCAGTACTAGCTTGTTCCACTCCCGAGGATGCTGCAAAATTAAAATCTGTTTGTTTTGGTTTCCCCTATGTTGATACCTTAAGTATTTTAAGAAAATGGGGTGCAGGTGTTCACTTTTATGGATTTGGCGATGATGAATCATTAGATGACCTTGAACTCCGTTTAGAATCAGGTGAAAAAATATTATCTCTATTTTGCGAATTTCCTTCAAATCCTCTATTGAAAACTCCGGATATAGTTCGTATCAAATATCTAAGTGATAAGTTTGGATTTTATGTTGTTGTAGATGACACAGTGGGTAATGCCTCAAATCTTAATATCATACCATATTGTGACATAGTGGTTTCATCATTAACCAAGATTTTTTCAGGTGACTCGAATGTTATGGCAGGGTGTTTGGCATTGAATAAACTAGGTAAAAATTATGAAAAATTAAAAAAATTCATGGTTGATGATTATGAAGATTTTTTGTGGGAACAAGACGCAATATATTTGGAACGTAATTCAAGGGATTTTGAAGAAAGATCCAAAATCATGAACCAAAATGCTGAAAAGGTCCTAAAGGTATTTCAAGCATCACCTTTAATATCAAACATTTTTTATCCTTCAGTCACGTCAGAGGAAAGTAAGAAAAATTATGATGCTGTTAAACGTGAAGGTGGTGGTTATGGTGCACTGATTTCAATTGTTTTTAAGGATGAAATCGATGCTATTTGTTTCTTCAATACAATAAATTTGTCGAAAGGTCCATCATTAGGAACAAATTTTACACTTGTCTGCCCTTACGCCATTTTAGCGCATTTTAAGGAATTAGAAGAAGTTGCAAAATGGGGTGTTGATCCAAATCTAGTTAGATTAAGTATCGGAATGGAAAAATCAGAAGATCTTATCTCCGCATTACAAGAAGCATTAGATGCTGCTCAAGAACAACATTTAGTGTAATCTTATTATATAACTTTTGTATAAATTAAATTTAAATACCTAGATACAATTCAGAAAAAAAAGGTAAAATAAACAGTAGTACAATAATTGCCTATTATGTATTAATGCAACAAATTGTCTTTTCTTTTTTGAATATACTTTATTTTTGAAATAAATAAGGGATAATAAATAAATAAATAAAGATATAAAATTGATTATATATCATACAAATATCGTGACACCATGAATAAATCTTAAAATAAATTATAAAATAGATCGAATCCAGTTAAATAATTTATTTGTGTTCAACATCACCACCTGCGAATCTTGGATGTCTTGGATCGTTGATGAATTCTTCAGTATCTGCAAGAGCTGATGCAGCCTTGGAGATTAAGACAGTGGTAATACCGACTAAATAAAACAAAAGAAAAAATGAAAATCAAAGAAACAAACGTAAATGTTAGTATTCATGTCTAAAAAACTCATTTCAGTTTCAGTATGACTTAACGATAATGTACCAATTAAAGATCATAACTATAACCAATGAATATGATTTCCAATTGATAGTTCACTATGCTTCTTGTTCCTTAAAGGCCACATGTGCCTATAATTTTTATTATGTGACATTATTGAGCTAATACTTACAACCAGCAAAGAATGGCCAGTAGTACTTGACGAGAGGAAACTTGTATGCTTTAACACCCATGAATTGCATTTTTGAATGATTATGTAATGTAGATTTGTTGTTTAGATACTTCTCAACAGAGTGTCTTTTTCGAATGGTTCCCAGCTTCTTCTCCAACCTTTGTCTGTCAGTCATCTTCACCACCTCTCCCTCTCAATCAGAGCGCGCTGTCTCCATTGGCTTTGCCCAATGGGAGGGCTGCGTAACCACTGGACGTCATCCAGTGCACGGATGTGTGAATATAACATGTTTTAGCGCAACTCGATTAAGTCGCATTTGAGTCTAAAGTTTTAAGGTTTAGGAGTATGCATTTGGCACATTTATTATTAATTTGGGTTAAAAAGTGTATATCTTTATATAAATTTTTATGGGATTTTCATTTCATTAGTATATCATAAACTCATCAGTATCATCAATATGCTCCAAAGGTTCCATTAAAACTTTATCAATATCTGCAATTAAATCACCACTCACATTATTGGTTGTAGGATTAGTATGCAAATTAGTACTAGAATCAACATTGGGTAAATTATTAGTGCTAGAAGGTATGGTATCAAACATCAGGACATCTTCATCGAGCATGGGATCACCACCTGTAAATGAATTAAAATCCATCAGTGCTCCTCTACCAAAAAATGCATTGTTCGCAGCAACATGATTAGTGTTACTCACACCTCCTGTTGCATTTTTATCTTTTTTGAGTAATATTGGATCAACAATGGGAGTCGGATCAAGTAGCATCTCGGAATCAATCATTTGTAACAACTCATAATCATGATCGGTAGGAGACATTCCAACACCTCTATTATCAACATTCTCTATTTTGCCAGTAGTTTGACTTTTTTTAGAAGTGATTACTTTTCCAATTTCATTAGCGTGACTAGACTTGTTTAGTTCATTGAGTATATCATTCAAATTGTCCTTTTCATCTTTAGTCGTGGTAGGCTTGTTACTTTCAGATTTCAATAAATTACTCAACGCTTCTTTATCGTCATCCTTCAACTTTTTCATGATCTCTTCTCTTTTCAAAATAGCAGTTAGCGTGCTCAGCCCATTGAGGTTTCCTGGAATATTTTTATTTACTGTGTTTATAGAAGGATTATTCAAACCACCTAAACCTAATAAGTTAAGACCGGCTCGCGATAAAACTTTCGCAAGGCTAGCTGCCATAGATAATGACTGCTTTTCAACACATACACACTTTTGTTCGATTTTGCAAGACTCACATGAATGATATTCCCTTTTATTATTTTTGCTATTATTATCATTAACATTGTTATGGTTGCTGTTCGCCTGAACATGCACGTTTGAAATGGGAAGTGATACACCGGCTTTTGTCAAAACTTCGTTACCTTGTGTATTATTTTCTATGGAAACTTTTCCATTAAAATTAGTTTTTTGTTTTTGCTTGGATGACTTTTGAGAAGCTGGTTGTGCATTTGAATATGGATCTTTTGTATTTAGTTTTGAATCTAAAGGTGGTTGTACTAAACTTGGTCTAATATTAGTAGATAGCATGTCCGGACTCAAACTTGTAACATTTTGACGTTGGGACTCCAAAGTGTATGAAAGATTAATAGGATCAATTGTATTTGCAGTTTTTACTTGGTCATCAAACAACGTTGCCGATGATTTACTGGTATCACCTCCTGCTTGTCGGGAATTGTTATGTTCCGTACTCAATTCTTTATCTAGATCATAGTTTCTCACTTCCGATTTTATAGTAGATGTAGAGTTGACTTTTCCCTTTAACGTACAAGAAGACAAATCTGATTTTACTCCATTTTTACTACTATTTGTTGTCTGATTAGTATGAAAGCCTTTTTGTTCTTCTTTTTGCTTTACAATTTTTAAATTTTGAATCTCTTTATTAAGCTTTAACAATATTTTTTTCAAGTTATCATTTTCACGAGTTACATGTTGCAACTGGGCTCCAAGTTCAGCATCATCATTAGTATACAAATTAATATTTGAATGAATCTGCGCATTGATTGATACTTTACCTGATGATGGATCTAAATAAATACTTCTAATCCCAGGGTCTATTCGTGAGGAATTACAACTGGAACATTCTTTATATTTTCCTGTTAACGAATTAGATGCATGTTTTGCTGATGCAGACTCAGGTCTCAATTTATTTCCATTCATTGAAGATTTCATACCTTTTGAGGTAGTATTTGAGTCAGTTGAGCTATTGGCCAATCCAGCGCTTGAGTTATTTTTTAATGGAGAAGAAACAGACATTTTTTTTGACAATTTCACATTAGACACATTGTTCTTAGAAGCCGAACTAGATGGAACTGATTTCTGTATGTTAGCTATATTATTGATACTACCGTTTATCTTGGAAATCGGTTTCTTTTCCTTTTTTTTTGTCGCCTTTTTAGTTTTCGGGCGTGGAGGTAAAACCCAATTTTTAGAAGTTGTTAATGTTATTGAATTATCGGTAGCTTTTAACTGATCTTTTGATAAATGAACAGTTAAATGAGATTTGGATGAATTTGTTTTCTGACGTCCCTTAGATGGCATCGGTTGAATGGGTTTGGGTTTTATTGCAATCGGATGAAAATGTGTTGGAGGAGGAGATGAGGTATTTTGTCTTGAATTTGATTTTGAAGCCAAATTAATAGAAGCAGTTCTTTGCATCGATTGTACATTATTATTTACTGCTTTTGTAGATGCCTGCATCGAACTTGAACGGTTCATATCCAAAGAGTTAGTTGTGAAAGATGGAGGCTTATCCTTTGATGTAGTTGATGTTATCATACCATTACAGGGTATCTTTTGTTCTAATGAAGATATTGACGAATTAGCCTTTGCATTTAATAATGAATTTGATGCTTTGTTTGACTTAATTTCTGCTGATTTGCTCTGTTGAGTATGCGTCATCGAAGGATTGACATCTTTTGGAATAATTGTGGATTGGGTATTCCTAGACACTCCGAGGTCATTATCCGATGACATGATAAAATCCGGTTTCTGAGAATTATTATTGATTGTAGCATCTTTTGACGTCGGCGAGTTTTGGGGTTTGGTTATTTGATTAATCAATGAATTGGATTTTTGTGATTCTGTAACATTTGGTTTAACTTCAGTTTGATTTTCTTTACTTTTGTTGTCATTTGTAGAGACGTTGTGATTTTTGTTGTTATTATCATTACCATTATCAGTTTTATTATTTGACTTTATTAGCTGATTTTGTTGAGAACTTGAATTTCCTTCAAGCTTACCAGCATCCATCTTTTCTTTTCTCCAGAGAGATCCAACTAAAAACAAGCGCAAATGAAAGAATAGCTTGTCAAAGGGGAATGATTCTCAAGAAAAGGAGCAAAAACTCTGTGTGTATATTATTTCTTTCTTGTATGTGTTCCAACAATATATAATTTACTGTGGACTTTTTATTTTAAACCCCGGGTATAGCAATGCAAATGTTAAAAAAATAAAATGCTCACTCACCAAGGCCGGCAAATTTTATGTGTGTGGGGTGTGAGTGGGGGTACAGTCAAAATCAAAAATACATAAGTAGGCCAACCGAATAAGAAGAGTAGGCAGATAATTTAGTTAATAAATGATAAGATTTTGTTTTGATGTAATTGGTATTTCTAGTTAATAAATGATAGAGAGTAAGCCTTCTAGGGGGGGGGGAAGCCAATCTTGAGACGCCGACAATAAACGATCGGCTGTTTTTGGTAGTGATAGGAGTAAGGAATATATTGAGGAATATGTATTGAGTTTTGAGTACTTCGGATTCCAGACACCGATGCCGCGACATAAAGAATGTCGGGAAACGACATGTATTATTGTTGCACGTAAAGAAAGGTATCAACTGCCGTATTGGGGATAGTTAGAGGAGTTTGTTGTGTGTTGCGTGTTTCTGTTGTTTTTTTTTGTTTTCTTATTTTCCGTTTTCGCTTTTCGCTTTTCGCTTTTTTTGTCGCAAGTTTCGTGTTGCCATGTTTTCGTTTTGATTCACTCTTTTTAATCAAACGCCTCAGTAAGTTTTCATGCATGATTGTTCGGCTTACTTACTCACCCAAACTATTAAGCTATCATACTCAATTACCATTTAAATTTACTTACTCATTAAGAACAGCAAATACAGTTTTCAGCAACAATTACAATATAAACAATTCTTTGGTTTGCTGTACTAGAAAAATGAGCTCTGATAGTGGTAGTGATGCGTACTATAGTTCAGATGAAGAACCCGTACAAAAGAAGGCCAAAACTTCCAAAACTTCCAAAACAAAAGATCCCAAGAAATCAAAACAATCTGCATCAGATCAATATCAAAAATTATCTCAGTTAGAACATATTTTAAAAAGACCAGATACTTATATCGGTTCTGTTGAACACCATGAAGCTGAACAATGGATTTACAATGATGAAACTAAATGCATGGAAAAGAAAACAGTTTCCATTGTCCCTGGTTTATTTAAAATATTTGATGAAATTTTAGTTAACGCTGCCGATAACAAAATTAGAGACCCTTCAATGAAAAAGATTGATGTCAGAATTGACGCCGAAGAAAATATTATTTCAGTTAGAAATGATGGTAAGGGTATTCCCGTTGAAATTCATGAAAAAGAAAAAATTTATATTCCAGAATTGATTTTTGGTAACCTTTTGACTTCTTCAAATTATGATGATGAAGAAAAGAAAGTGACTGGTGGTAGAAATGGTTACGGTGCTAAATTATGTAATATTTTTTCAACCCAATTTACCGTTCACACTGCCGATAAAACTAACGGCAAGGAATATACACAAACTTGGAGGGATAACATGTCCAATATTGGTAAACCGAAAATTACTTCATTTAAAAAACAAACCGAATTCACAGAAATTATCTTTAAACCCGATTTATCCAAATTTGGTATGGAAAAACTTGATGACAACATCTTAGGGGTTTTTAAAAGAAGAGTGTATGATGTTTGTGGTTCTGTTAGAGGTATAAAGGTTACTTTAAACGGCGAGCCATTGAAAATTAATAACTTCAAACAATATGTTGAACTTTATGTCAAAGCAATTGAAAGAGCAAAGGAAGAAAATCCTCATGTTCCTGTTCATATTAAAACTGAAGGAGAGGATGAAAATGCTAATGGAGATGGTGATAACGATTCTAATGAAAAAGATAGTAGTGCATCTCCGGATCCTGCACCAGTTGAAAATCTGCCAACCATTGTTCATGAAATTATTAATGATAGATGGGAAATCGCATTTTGCATTTCTGATGGCTCTTTCAACCAGGTTTCTTTTGTTAATTCTATTGCAACTACTGTTGGTGGTACTCATGTTGATTTTGTTGCAAACATGTTAGTTGGTAAAATTACTGAGCAAATTAGAAAAAAAAATAAAAAGGCAATAATCAAACCTTTTCAAATTAAAAGTAAAATGTTTTTGTTCATTAATTGTTTAATTGAAAATCCTGCATTTACCTCTCAAACTAAAGAATATTTAACTACCCAGCCTTCTAAATTTGGTGGCAAAAAGTTGGAATTACCAGAAAAATTTGTTAAAAAAGTCCTTAATTGTGGTATTTTAGATGAAGTTTTAGATATCGCTCAAGCAAACGCTGATAAAGCTTTAAAGAAAAACGACGGTAGTAGAAAGAGTAGAATAACTGGCTATCCTAAGTTAGAAGATGCTAATAAAGCAGGTACTAAAGAAGGACATAAATGTACTTTAATTTTAACAGAAGGTGATTCTGCCAAATCATTAGCCGTAGCTGGTTTAGCCGTTGTTGGTAGAAATTATTACGGTTGTTATCCCTTAAGAGGTAAACTATTAAATGTTAGAGAGGCAAGTACTGATCAAATTATGAAGAGTGGTGCCATTCAAGCTATTAAACAAATTATAGGTTTGCAACATAAGAAACATTATAAACCAGATGATATAAAAAGTTTGAGATATGGTAGGGTTATGATTATGGCAGATCAAGATCATGATGGTTCACATATTAAAGGTTTAATTATCAACTTTTTTGAAACTTCATTCCCCGGTTTACTAGAAATTCCTAATTTTTTGATTGAATTTATTACTCCAATTGTTAAAATCACTGTGATGAGTGGACCAAATAGAAGAAAAACGATTCCCTTCTATTCAATGCCAGAGTATGAACATTGGCGTGAAACTGAGGGCATGACCTGTTCGTATAAACAAAAGTACTACAAGGGTTTGGGTACTTCCTCAGCTCAAGAAATGAGAGAGTATTTTGGTCAATTAGATAAACACTTGAAGAAGTTTGACGCATTGAAAGATGAAGACAAATCATCAATTGATTTAGCATTTTCTAAGAAAAAGGCAGATGATCGTAAAGAATGGTTAAGAACTTTCCAACCAGGTACCTATCTTGACCCAACATTGACAGATATTCCAATTACTGAGTTCATTAATAAGGAATTAATTTTATTTTCAATGGCAGATAACGTCAGATCCATTCCTTCTATTATGGATGGATTCAAACCTGTTCAAAGAAAAATTCTTTACGCATGTTATAAACGTAACTTAAAAGATGAAATTAAAGTTTCGCAATTAGAAGGTTACATTTCTGAACATACTGGTTACCACCATGGTGATGCCTCATTGATGCAGTCCATCATTGGATTGGCACAGGATTTTGTTGGCTCCAACAATCTAAATATTTTAATACCACATGGTGGTTTTGGTTCTAGAGCAGCAGGTGGTAAAGATGCAGCAGCAGCAAGATATATTTTCACAGAACTATCACACATTACTAAAAAAGTTTTCAACCCACTAGATAACCCGTTGTTAAATTATTTAAAGGATGATGAACAAACAGTTGAACCTGAATGGTATACTCCCGTTTTACCAATGCTACTAGTAAATGGTTGTGAAGGTATTGGTTCCGGTTGGAGTACAAGTATTCCTCCTTTCAATCCAATTGACATTATCGATAATATTAGACTATTAATGAAAAATGAGGAGATGAAGGAAATGACACCTTGGTTTAAAGGATGGGAAGGCAATATTACTAGAGAACAAGGTAAAGACAGATGGAGACTTGAAGGTCTCATAGAGGAAGTGGACGATAACACTTTAGAAATTACTGAATTACCAGCTAGAATGTGGACTATTACCATGAAAGAATTTTTATTAAATGGTTTAGGTGGTACTGATAAACAAAAACCATGGATTAAAGATATGGAAGAAGATCACGGTGTTGGTGTTAAGTTTATTATTAAGTTATCCAACGAAGAAATGGAGAAGGCTAGAAAAATTGGACTTTTAGAAAGGTTTAAACTTATTACAACTCTGAGTAGTTCTAATATGGTTGCATTTGATCCAAATGGTAAAATTAAGAGATACGCCAATGTTAATGATATAATTAGAGATTATTACTTTGTACGTTTGGACTATTATCAAAAGCGAAAGAACTATATGGTTAAGGAATATTCCAATCAACTAGAAAAGATCTCATCTCAAGCTAAATTTGTTAAAATGATTATTGATCGTGAATTAGTTGTTGGAAATAAACAAAAGAAAATTTTAATTGAAGAATTGAAAGAATTAGATTTCCCAGGATTTGATAAAAATAACCAACCAGTTCAAATGAAGCAAGGTTCTGTTAAAATTGAAGAAATGAATGATGATGACAGCGATGAAGAAATTGAAGCGCCCGATGCAACAGTTATTGAGGCTGCAAATACCACTGTAACAGAGGATACAGGGTTAGTTGTTGTTAATAAGAAGAATAGCTCAATGTTGTATGATTATTTACTTGGAATGCCAATTTGGTCTTTGACAAGAGAAAGATACGAGGCATTGTTAAACTTGAAGGGTGAAAAGGAAGAGCTTTTAAATACATTACTGCAAAAGTCACACAAGGATTTGTGGAATGAAGACTTAGAGGAATTTTTAATTGAATGGGACAAATTTTTAAAGCTAGACGAGGAAAATAAGAGAAATTTAGTAACGAATAATTCTGAGAAGAATGGTAGTACCAAGAGAAAACGTAAAGCACCAGTAAAGAAAAAAGCAAATGACAAGGAGAAGAAACCAACGGTTAAAAAGGAATCAACTGTAGAACCTAAGCCTAAGAAACCTCGTGCCAAAGGTAAAGCCTCTACTGTCAGTAAAAGTAAGAAACAAGCTGAAGTATTAAAGAAGGAAGTTGAAGATTTGAATGATTTTGATTCCCTTTTCCAACAGTTTAACAAGAGCTCGACAGCATTTAAGGAAACAAAGGAAGCAAGTGAAGAGCCATCAATCTCTATTTCAACATCAGCACCGGTTAAAACCAAATCAACAAAGAAGAAAGCCACTCCAAAGAAGAAGGTCAAGGCTGTTTTAAGTGACGAGGAAGATAATTTCGTGGACAGTACCAATTTAAGCAGCGGAGGTGAGAGTGATATCGTTGTCGTAACACCTGCCAAAAAGTCTCCAAGAGCTAAGAGGACATCAAGGGCAAAAACTCCCGTTCAAACTTACTCGCTAGATAGCGACGAAGATATTAGTATGAAAGGAACCGATTCTGATGATGATTATTCCGATTTTTAATAAGATTATATTTTTCTTTTTCATGTGTACATCCGAAATTGGAATTTAGTACTGTAAATTAATTATTTATGTTAATCTAAAAGTAAGAGTAACAGTGAGAGTGAGAGTAAAAGTAAAAGTAAAAGAAAAAGAAAAATGCAGAATTACACGTTTTATATAATATGATTACGATATGGGTTGGAAAAGAACGTTGATTAAAATAAAGGAGGAGAGAAAGACACAAATAGTAAATTTATAAGATTTTGAAAAAAAAAACATAAGTCATTTAAATTTCCTTACCCATTTCCCTCTGAGCTAAAACATATAGATAACCTTGATCAATGACATTACCATTTTTATCAAGGTATGCCAAATCGAATTGACCCAATTCACTATCATATTCTAATTTACATTGTTTTGGATTTTCAAAATCCAACGCAAATTTATTCATAAATTGGCCCCAGTTATCTGCAATGACATATTTTGTATCATACTCACGCCCGAAAATTATAACTTGACCTAATTGACCCTCAGTATCAGGATCCAAATCAATTGCAATATTATTACCTGCATTATCGGTGACCAAAGGTATCCAATTTGGATTAGCATATTGTAATTTAATTTTGTTTGAGGGATAAGATTTTTGATCTGGTAATTTTTTGATATAATCAGTTTTAGAATGTGTGGACAT
Source organism: Pichia thaimueangensis (assembly GCA_030569635.1). Lineage (NCBI taxonomy): Eukaryota > Fungi > Ascomycota > Pichiomycetes > Pichiales > Pichiaceae > Pichia > Pichia thaimueangensis. Next base: position 69,617 of record JAJMLM010000206.1, on the reverse strand, counting down.
ATTTCTCATCAAGTCTGGATAGCTCTTTAAATCTTTTTCGGATATTCTATTTATTTTTTCAACTATTTTAAAGTTTGGATCATTTTCAATTATTTTTTCCTCGTCATTTAATTTTTTTTGATCTTCTTCTTTAATATCCGAATTTTCATTTTTTACATTATTAACACCTGATTGAGCTGCTTTAACAGCCCTTGCAGCCCTTGCAGCCTTATCAACTGCAAATTTGGAATTCGATTCTCTACGAGAAACTCTTCTCCAATAATTAGTCATTGTTACAACTTCTGCCAAGCTTAACAATTGTAAACCATATATGAGACCCAATTTTCTAGTTGAGGAAGGAGGTATTTCTTGACCGTCATGAATCAAAAAGTATTGTATGACAGGAAAAGGCAACTTAACACCCAAATGTTTTTGAGCAACCTGTAAATCTTTAACGGTACATGGACTTGATAAAGAGTTCAACAAATCTTCAGCATCAGGAATATCATCATAATCGTCTATTTCTGCATCATAATCAAACTCATTGTTAGTATTATTGAAACTGAAATGATTATTATCACCATTTGAACTTGAATTTCTCATATCTAAATTTATTACATCTTCGATAATATGCCAGGCATCAAGAACCAATTGAGCTTGTTGTTTTTCATCCGTTGTATATGATGTATCTTGCAATTGATCACTATAGCCTGAAGTTGAAGCGATTCCGGCTTTACTTAAATTAATATCATTGATTTCGTTATCTATATCATCCTCATCAGTTGTTAAAGATTTAACATTCTTAGAGGAATGATAACCAGCATAACGATCATTCGAGGTTAGTGTATACACCAATTCATTCCATTTTTTCCCCAAGAATCCCATTTCTGTAATTTATGTGTATGGAGAAGGTATATTTATTGTGGATACTAGAATGACAGTTTGAATAACCGGTTCTAAAGAACGAATATGGACCGACGGTCTCTCGTTCATCTCTTTAGGGCTATCAAAGTGAGAAATTCATGTCACGAAGAAATTGCGCTCACGTGGAGGGCGGGGGAAATTTAAAAAGGATGGCCCGGGGGCACGAGCTTTATAGGTTACGGGTTACGAGTTACATGATAGAGAGGAATGAGAGTCGATATCGATGAGTTAGTATATAGAGAATAAGTAGAATAAATAAATATATATATATATAGATATAAAGAAAGTAGGGATTATATTTATGCAAACATTAAAGCCAAGAAGGAAACCGCAGTCAAACCTAATACAGCGTAACCAGTCTTATAGACACCCTTAATGTTAGCTTCCTTACCAGCATCCCAAATTAAATGTCTGATACCATTCCATGAGTGGAAGGCAAATGGTAAAGCTGCAACAGATTTCAAAGCAACTTTAGCGGCAACTGGTAAACCTGCAAATAAGGAAACTAAAGTTGCGGTATCGACTAAATGGAAACCAAGTGAACATGTAACACCAAAGAAACCAACGGCTAAACCAACACCGGTTATTCTATGTAATGCAGATAAAACGGCAGTTAATTGCTTTTCGTAGATTTCTAAATGTGGAGAAACAGGTCTGTTCTTTCTTTGTGCAACAAGGATTGATTGTTCTTCATCTTGTGATGTTTTGACAGTAATGAGGTTTCTAACGTGTAGACTTGGTCTAATGATACCGACTCTTGCGGATCTTGCGAAGGCGGAGACGTTGTTGCTTCTGGCTACTCTGGAGAACATTGTGTCTATCTATGTGTCGTTGCCGGAGGATTAGACGGAACTTGTACTGTTTCCAAAGGATAAAAAATGTCAAATTGCATGGTGCACCCTTCTTCTTCTTGTTCTTCTTCTACTACTTCTCCACACTCCCCGCTACACACAGCGCTCTCTGGCCCTCTGGCCCCTCTGGCCAATCACCCGCGCGCGAATTGCAACTTTTGCGCCCGTCTCCTTTTCGGCACCGGAGGCCCACGGGAGACGCTCGGCTATTGGCCTCTTTTTTCCGACTCCAGTAGTTAGAGATTAGAGATTAGAGATTAGAGATTAGAGATTAGAGATTAGAGAGATTAAAACTACAAAAGTTAGCTTGTGAATTGAGTTACTTCTACGGTTAACACCAGAATTTGTAGATCTTGTAATAGAATGGCTTTGAGGCAAGGTAGGCCTTCTCCTCTTCGATCTCCTGTCTGAGTAAATCCCAATCCTCAACCCTACGCCCAGTATCGAGGTCAATATCTTTGGCCCTAATAAATAGTTGTACCCTACATTTCTTCCAAACGAGGAATATGATAAAGAAGAAAACAAAGACAACTGCACTTAAATAATTTTCAAAGAAATTATAGGCATCCGGTTTATCCGTTGGAAATAATGAATACCAAAATTCAGCAATTAAAATCAATATATTAAGGAAAACCCCCCAATATGAGCCGATAACGCCCGATGTTGCCACAAATGTCAATTCGTCAGTACTTCTACCTTGTGCTTTTAATGCTCTCCTGAATCTAATATGCGTCAAACAAATGGCACCCCATACGAAAAGTGAAGACAATCCTGAAATAGACATCATCCATGTAAATGCAGTCGATTCATTTGGTGATGCAGTTAAATAACATAATAATCCGAAAACTAATGCCATAATGACTCCAACCAATGGTCTACCTTTACGATCAATATAACCAAAGATTTTAGGTGCAAATCCTTGATCTGCCATTGATGCTATGGTTCTTGAGGCACCAAAAGTCGCCGAATTTGCAACTGATATCACCGCAATTAAGATTACTACATTCATAATAGATGGTAATGCTTTAATACCGGCATTTTTGATTGCAATGACAAATGGTGAAGCATTAGCATCTGAAGAAGAATTACCCAATAACCTATCATCGTCATATGGAACCAAAAGCCCAACTAATATTAATGATATCATATAAAACAACGTGATTCTCCAAAAAACTTGTTTTGTTGCAGATGGTAATGTTTTTCTTGGATTTGCAGTTTCCGCCGATGTTAAACCAACTAATTCTGTACCCGCAAATGAAAATGCAGCTGTAATGAAAACACCACAAAATCCCTTGAATCCATTATTGAAAGCACCCGGGTCATGCCAATATTTACCTCCAATATATCCACCTTCTGGCCCACCACCACAATTTAGTATAATACCTAGAATGATAAAACCAACAATTGCAACAACTTTAATAAATGAAAATATAAATTCTGCCTCACCATAACCCTTCACACCAAAAATATTGATCAAAACAATCAAAACATAGAAAATCGTGACCCAGGCCGCAGAATTGATTTCATCATTCCAATATTCAATAGTCATTGCTGATGCAACCAATTCCAACGGTAAAAGAATAACCCATTGTAAAACATAATTCCATGCAATACAAAATCCCCAAATTGGTGCAATAAATCTTGATGATAATGATAAGAAGGACCCTGCAACTGGAAATGCAACTGCCAATTCACCCAATGCTTGTACTGTACAGAAAACCATAGTTCCAATTAAAAAATAACAAATAATTAATGATGCTGGACCACCTGTACTCAAGGCTGAACCAGAACCAACGAATAAACCTGTACCAATTGCACTACCAATTGCAATCATTTGAACATGTCTGTTTTTCAAATTACGTTTTAATGGTGCCCTGTCAGCGATTATATTGGCTCTTTCAAGATCCGTTAAATTTGGATCAAGGTCGTCTAAATCCATTTTTTTAAACCCATCAGCAAAGTCCCTCCAAAATCCAATCTTCTCATTCTCATTTGTATTTATGTTTGATGAGTAAACTTCTTTATTTTCTGTAGTTTCAAAGTTCTTATCATTGGTATATCTATCTTCATCAGAGAATTCTGTGGGGAAGTCTTTACTATTTGTGAAATCATTTTGTTCGTAAACTGCATCGGAATCTTTTAATTCTGTCATTTTAGTGATTTTTTGTTTATATATTCCGTTAATTATTTAACGGTCTGCGTAATGAAAGGAAAAAAAATAAATTTTAAAATTTTTTTAAAGTTGGAATGAAGATAAAAGAGAAATCATGAATTAATGAAACTGCATCTGTATAAGAGAAAGATCTAATTTAGAAGATTAAATAAAGCTCGAGCCGCTAGGAACTTGAACATTAGGATTTGACAAAAAAAAAAGAAATAAATTGTATGGCATTTTTTTCAAGTTACTACACGCATTGTTTTATACTAAATATTGTTATGAATTTCCAATTTGAGAATATACTTGGGTATATATACCATTTAACATGCTTATTTTATCTACATCTTTTGCTTAATTTGGTTACAATTTTGTATAGATATGCTTGAGAATTATTTATACGAAAAATAAGGAAAAAAAAGTAGAAAAAATTAACTCCGATAGCCAGGAGATATACGTAAAGAATGCCATAGCATAAAATTTTCAACATGACACATTTGCTGTCAGCTGTCAGGTCAAAAAAAATTCGCTCCGAATATTAAACTATGGGCCCTATATATAAGCATTGCAGCAATCGATGGGGAATTCTGAACACTATTATATAACTCAAAATCACAAAGCGGCTATTTGCCTGAGAAAAAAAATGCATTGTTAAGCGGGGGGTGCCGTAGTTCGTCGGTACCTATAATACTTATATGGAGTCGAAGGTGGTCCAGGAGTGTAAAGAAATGCAATTCTCCATTCTCCATTCTCCATAGCACAAAATAAATAAAGTTCTCTATTCTCTATGCCAAAATATAATTTAGATATACATATATATACAAATAAGGAAAAAATGAATCATAAACTCGTAAACTAACACCAAACCTTATACCATCTATAGTAGAATGGTTGTGCTGCCATATACACTTTCTCTTCCTCAATTTCTTGCCTTAATAAATCCCAATCTTCAACTCTACGACCAGTATCGAGATCAATATCTTTGGTTTTAATTAATAATTGAACCTTAAATTTTTTCCAAACCAGATAAAAAAAGAAAAAGAAAACTAAAACAACTGCATTTAAATAGTTTTCAAAAAAGTTATATGCATCCGGTTTATCAGTTGGAAATAATGAATACCAAAATTCGGCAATTAAAATCAATGCGTTAAGTACAACACCCCAAATAGATCCATAGATACCAGTTAAAGCAACATATGTTAATTCATCTGTAGTTCTACCTTGTAAAGTCAATGCTCTTCTGAATCTAATATGTGTCAAACAAATAGATGCCCATGTAAAAAGTGATGATAATCCTGAAATCGACATCATCCATGCAAACGCCGTACTTTCTTGTGGGGATGCTGCAAGGTAACATAATAAACCGAATGCTAAAGCAATACCAACACCAACTAATGGTCTACCTTTACGGTCAATATAACCAAAAATTTTAGGTGCAAATCCTTGATCTGCTAATGATGCAATGGTTCTAGAAGCACCGAAAACTGCTGAATTTGCAACAGATAAAACAGCTATTAAAATAACGGCATTCATGACAGATGGTAAACCTTTAATACCGGCATTTTTAATTGCTATAACAAAAGGTGATGCTTCCGCATCTGATGATGAGTTACCCATTAATCTTGAATCATTATATGGGACTAAAAGACCAACTAATGTTAACGAAACTAAATAAAATAACACAATTCTCCAAAAAACTTGTTTTGTTGCAGATGGTAAAGTTTTTCTTGGATTTGCAGTTTCCGCCGATGTTAAACCAACTAATTCTGTACCCGAGAATGAAAATGCAGCTGTAATGAAAACACCACAAAATCCCTTGAATCCATGATTGAAAGCACCCGGGTCATGCCAATATTTACCTCCAATATATCCACCTTCTGGCCCACCACCACAATTTAATACAATACCTAAAATGATAAAACCGATAATGGTGATAACCTTAATTGATGAAAATATAAATTCTGCCTCACCATATCCTTTAACACCAAAAAGGTTAATAAAGACAATCACGAAATAGAAAATAGTGACCCAAGCAGCGGCATTGATTTTATCATTCCAATATTGAATAGTTAATGAAGCGGCAACTAATTCCAAAGGCATGACAATAATCCATTGTAAAACATAATTCCAAGCCATACAAAACCCCCAAATTTGAGAAATAAATCTTGAATTAAGTGATAAAAAAGAACCAGCAACTGGGAATGCAACAGCCATTTCACCTAAAGCTTGAACGGTACTGAACATCATTGTACCAATTAAGAAGTAACAGATAATAATGGACGCTGGACCACCAGTTCTTAGTGCAGTACCAGAACCGATAAACAAACCAGTACCAACCGCACTACCAATAGCAATCATTTGAATATGTCTCTTTTTCAAACCACGTTTTAAAGGTGTTCTTTCTGCGATTAAATTTGCTCTTTCTATATCTGATAAATTTGGATCAATTTCACCTAAGTCTAACCTTTTAAAACCATCAAAAAAATCTCTGAAAAATCCAACCTTTTCACTTCTTTCTTCAGTTGAATATGCCTCTTTGCTATCTACCGATCCAATATTATTGGTATCTTCATCTGCTTCATAGGATACCATATCTGGCATTACTTTATTATCATTTGATGTGGACTTAAAGTCTTCAAGTTCATATGTAGCTTCATTTTCTTTTGAAGTCGACATTATTGCTGTAAACTAAGTGTATGGTGTGAAATATTAACGAATGATATATAGAAGAGGGAAAGGTAAAAGTGAGAAGAAAAAGGAGCTTAAAGAATAAGATCAAGAAGAAGAGGAAGAAAGAAAAGAAGAGGAGAAAAAGAAAAGGGAGATATATGAAGAATATAAAGGTATATGTAGGATATACAATTACAAATTTACGGAAGGTTCTCCACTTTTTATGATAGAATATTACCAGTTGCTACGCGTAAATATATGTATATATATATATCGTTGATTGAATTTGAAAAAAGTAGGAATCACACAATTGCCTTTTCTAAGCGGTAACTTAGAAGACAAAAAGAAATCCGTTTGGGTTGATAAAAACCTGTACATACATATATAGGTTATTTAGATGACCTTTGTTCCACTTTCCACGAAAAGCTTACCACTGCATCAATTATACAATGAAAAAGTGTTTGACCGGTAAAGGCATCTCAACAATTCTAAGCTGATAAAGAGTGAGCTTGACGTAATTCCCGGTCCGGCCCATTTCTCCGAATCCTTCCAAGCCACAAAAAGTGAAGTCCAATGCCCACTTTGTGGCGAAAATGTCACCTATTATGGTAACAAGAGTAACGAGCCTTTGGGCATTATAACTGCCAAGGTAAAATATAGCGGATAACTCCGAAGTGCGAGCGGGGAAAATGAACCAGAAGTGCCCTTTCTCGGAAAATTTTTTGACACAATTTTCTGTCAATTTTTACAATAAATCATCTCTTTCTGCAGGGTGCGCCGAGCGCCGAACGAAGAGTTATGAAATAAACGGCTTTCCTCCTATACGGTGCTTGGGCAATCCGCAATTCCCAGAGTGCCTCATATGTTGGCATCTGCACTCTGCACTCTACAGTTTACAGTTCACGGTTTACGGTTTACGGTTTACATGCCCATAACCAAAGCCCATAGCCAAAGCCCAAAGCAAAACTCGTTTACCATGAATTTACATTATTTTTTACAGTACTTGCCTATTATAGATATTTATTAACCATTTTGGTGTATAAAATATATCGTACTTTGACTTTGTATATTTAGCTTTTTATAACGTAAAAGCATTATTGTTCACGTCTTCAATATGAACTCAAAAGGTTTATATCTTTGTTTACTATTGATCCACTTATCCACTTTAAAACAATGAAGTTTAATGATACTCACATGCCTATGTTTAATCATATTACTACTAAAAAGACCTATTTAACTGCTTAATATTACATTGTTATGATGAGGATGTAAACAGAAGATCATTTTTTATCGTACAGTTTTTTAAGACAGTGGCAAGGGAAAGAGTGCCAATTTTTATAAGTTCTTTGATCATTTTGTTTTTCTGAGGATCGTGTTGACGGGTTGAGGTGTTGACAGCAATTTATAATTTATTTTATGTTTTAAGTCAACTTATTTTGTGCATTTTGTTTTTATACATTGGTTTACAAATAAATATTATTGTTTATAAGAAAGCCAATCAATGTGAAGATACATTTTCAACCTTACATAGTTGTTAATTTAAAATAGGCATAAAAGTTGTTTTGTAGATGATATATATAAAAATGAAAAAAATAAGAAGAATAGCAAATGAGAATGTGTTCAAAAATAGCAGAAACAATGAGGAATAATAATTTTTATATAGAGTTGATTAAACTAATAAATTCAAGATAATAGAGAGGAATAAAATTTGAAACAGATCAGCAATAAATAATGGAAATAACAATAAAACTAAAACTGAGCAGTAAAATAATGGTAAAAAAACAATAATTTGAAATAGATAATAAGCATTGAAGTTCATAAAATAAAATGGAATGAAATAAAAAACAAGAAACAAAACGAAAAAAAGACAATTGAAAAATCTCATTAATTGTAAATATTAGAACCAAGATCCAATTCATCAAGATTGCCGTCACGAGCAGCCAATAGAAGTTTATTTAGCTTTAACTCGTCATTGGAATTGATATTGTTATTAGAATATGGGATTGGTTCATTTTGGAAATTATATTGATCAACAGAATAGCCATTTAAATTTAACATTGCTTCATTAACACCGTTGTTGGGATATGCATCGAATAAACCTAAGCTATCCGTCATATTTTGATTTTTGGTCATATTTAATAAAACATTAATATCATTACTTGATAATTGATCTAATGGAGAGGAATTTGGATTTGATGTAGGTGTTAACTCTGAACTTTGATTTTGAAATTGATTGATTGAATTAACTGACTGTTGTTGAACCAACTGTTGTTGTTGTTGTTGTTGTTGTTGGAGTTGCAATTGCCTTGCAAACCAACTTCTTTGAGCAGCTCTTGCCCCCCAACTAACTCTAATTTTACAACCACCACCAATATCATAACCTTGCATTTCATTAATTGCCATTTCTGCACTAGCCCTATGAAAGAATTGGACAAATCCACAGTTTTTACCTGCTGGAATTTTAACATAGCTGATACTGCCATATTTGGAAAACAAATCATACATTTGTTTTTCAGTCAATGGTACATTCAGGCCGCCTATAAACACTGTGGTATTTGCAGGATCATTAAAATACTGTAATGAAGGATTTTGAGGCAATGGTTGAACCAATGGTCGTGATGACGCATCATTATTTGAGGTTAATAAGTGTTGTGAGAATGAGGAAGTTGATGAGGTATGTTGTAAATTTGGGTTATTAAAAATTTGTTGTTGTTGTTGTTGTTGTTGTGGATAAGTTACATTGGAACTATTCAATGAAGTTGATGAATTATTATTACCTGTCAAAGTTGAAGATAATAATGCATGTCCAGAAGAAGCATTATTTGAAGATAATGAATTACTAGCAGCAGTAGTGGGAGTTGGCAAAGAAGAATTCGATTTGGAAGCCGTTGAGACTCTGATAACCCTACCTAATAAAACATAACCTTGCATTTCAAGCAATGCTTTTTTCTGTTCTTCTTCATTTAAAAATTTAACAAAACCATAACCTTTAATATTACCCGTTGTTTGATCAACCATAATTTTGACACTTGTACAAGAAGGATATTTTAATTTAAAAGTTTGTAAAAGAATTTGTTCATTGATATTTTGAGGTAAATCACCCACAAAAATTGAATATTCAATTGGAGATGCATTATTAGTTAACGGTAGAGAACTAGATGCGACAGCTGCTGTTGCTGCGGCTTGAATATTAGCCGAAGACCAATTTAACCTAAAATAGTGTTGGTTATTAGTTCCTGGGATCGGTTTGCCATTAAAAGTATTTAAAACTCTCGAAGCATCTTCAAAGTTATGAAATCTAATAAAGCAATAACCTGCATTTGCCAAACCCAATTGTGAGCTCTGTTTGTCCTTGATCAATTTAACAGAGTGAACAACTATACCCAAGGAACCTAACAAACTAGTCCAAATCTGTTTAATTGTTAATTCATCCCATCTTTGATCCAATTCTCCCATCCATAATTGGGGGATTTGCCCATTTGTATTAATCGCAGTTTGAGATGATGTAGTGGTGTTATGTAATTGACTATTCATTGCAGTAGAAACAGGAACAACATTATTTTGCTGAAATTGATGATATTGTTGAGTATCATAAGAAGAAATATTTTGAGTATTATTGAACATTATTTATAATATGATTGGAAAATATCAGATAATGAGAGAAATAAGAAAATAAAGAGCTAAAACAAACTGATCGTAAAATGGAATAAACTAAAATAATAATGATATTATATATATATATATATATATATGAAATAAAAGCGTTGGGTAATTTATCTATAATAACTATATTAATGATGTAAGTAATGAATGCAGTATAAATATTGATTTGGATATATTTAAATATTTTTTTTTTGTTTTGTCTTTTAAGTTGATTTTTCTCTATAAATTGGATAAAAAATTGGGAAAAAGTTTTTTAGTGGGATGAATTGAAATAAATTGAACTGGATATAAAATAAAATCAAATAAATAAGAACAAGAAAGCAACTTTAATTTATAATGAAAAATGAATATATTATACTCTTAAGATTAATTTTTTAACACTTTTAAGAAAAGAAAATAATTAAGATTCAAAATATAGTAGTTTTTTAGGGTGGTGAATATTTGGTATAAGTTTTTTTGGTTTTATTTTTGATTAGATGAAAAAACCTTGCAGTTGGCTATTTTGTAAAAAAAATTGGATGCAGATTTCAGCCAGAACTAAAGATGAAAAACAAGTGTTGTATGTTGTCTATAAAAAAGAGGAAACAGGGGGGGAGGCCGTAATTTTAAAGAAGTTATATATAAATAAAAAGGAGGAAGGAAAGGAAAAATAAGGAGAGGAAACTAAAGAACAGGGAAGGCGAAGGAGGGTGGTATAGGGAAAAACTGGAAGAAAAGGCGATGCCAGATGAGAACCAAGAAGGCAATTGACGAACTGAGCAACGGACTCAAAGCAAGTGTCATTCATCGATTAATGTCAATTGACGTCTCTGAGACGGAAACTGAAAATAATTTTTGGAAGCTATGAATCAAAAAAGAAAGTCGAAAAAAAACAAGAGGGAAAACGCGGGAAGCAGGAAATGATCAAGATCCGGGAAGGCCTGGGAAGGCCTGGGAAGGCGTAGGGCGTGGAACGTAGGGCGTGGGCCGCGTATATATTTTTTTGGGGCTTTCCAGAGATGGGAGGGCGAGAGAATTTGTCAGCGGCTGGGGGTTTGAGTGATACATAGATATACTGAGGGAGCCGAAGGGATTCAACAAGTTCGGAGGCAAATTTATCATTTATTATAATAATAATAATAATAATAATATAAATATATTTATTTATTTGGCATCTGGATTTTGACTTTTGAGGAACCCGCTACTGGCCGCCGGCTACCGCCCGCTCCGAGAGCCGGAAACTGGTTTTAACCAGTGACCAGAGGTATTGACATTAATAATGCAATAATCATTTTCATTTAAACAGCTTTCCGCTGTCCGCTGTCCGCTGTCTCGTCAATTTGCGGAACTCGGAAGTAACAGATATGACATGCTTCTTCAAACGCACAAGCACTCTCACCTATCTATCGAAACGAACCAACACCAGGCATCCCAACAAAATTGAGAGAATATCAGCCAACTATTATCGACATGCAGTCGACTGAGGTCTGATCGGTTAAGCAACAGATTCAATGTAAATTTATAAATCGAAATTCCGCCGATTCCGCGTCCCACTTCTTCGACTAAACGGGGAAAGAGGAGGGGGAAGGAAATTTGCGCAGTGCCGAGACGCGCCAGACGCGCCAGACGGTTACTATTCATCACGCATCACATGCGTAGCTTGAAGTAATTGATGACATAAATGTTGACCTTGACTCTTGAATCATGGACTTTTTCCAATATTAAAATTATTAACCACCAATCACTACTTTTACATGAATACTCTGTACTCGATCTACATTACTACCAATGAAATTAATTTATATAAGCAAAATATAGGAAACTCAAATCATATCTTCCTGCTCTCTTCCTTCTTCAGACTATTAATCTCTACTAAAAATATTTCAACATACTAAAATTTGCAGCCATAAATGGAAATGCCATCTTGTTTCTATTTTTTTTAACTCCTAGGGGTTTTCAATAATACCTGGATCAACTCCTTTCTTCTCCCCAAATTAAACATTTCACTGTGAACACATTCTTTAATACTAAGCCTTTTGTTACTATCAACCTGTAAACACCCCCTAACAAAATCTTTAGAAACACTACTAATACCCGCCCATAATCCTCCATTGTCAATATAAATAATACCCCTGCGGCTTCGTAAAATAGTCTCATCTAATGATTCACTATAAAATGGCGAAACCCCCGATAACAAAATATGACCAACCACCCCTAATGACCAACTATCAACCTTTTCTGTATATTTACTTTCCCTTTCACATTCATTTTCTCCTCCCATTTTATTTCCTTGAATAAAAAATTCCTTAATATCAGAAATACCCTGCCCTTCATTCCACTTCTTCTTACCCTTTTCTTTATTTAACTTATTCAATAAATTTATTTCAGGTGCAGCATATTCGGCAGTACCAACCATAGTAGACATCCAATATGCTTTCCGTGATGTTCTATTATTGTAAATATCATCAACCCTTTTAGTTAAATCAATAACCTGGGAATCACCGAGTGGTAAATGTTGCTTTGCAATTCCAAAATCTCCAATTTTTAAAATGGGATATCTGATAGGAACACCCATAATTAATATATTATCAAGTTTTAAATCACGATGAACAATTCCATGTTCATGTAAATAATTTAACCCATTACAAACTTGATAAAGTGCAAAAATAGCTTCACTTTCAGGTATTTTTTTCAAAATTTGACCATCCTGTGATAAATAAGAAAATAAATCTCCGCCAATTGCCAATTCTTGGAAAAGTTTCATGGCTCCTTGTCTTTCATCAACTAATGTTTCTCTAATTTGAATTATATTCATATGATCGATCCTCTTTAATATTGCATGTTCATCTTTTGTAGAATCATTACTTTGATTGATTTTGACCGTTTTAACTGCATAAAACAGATTTTTTTCTTTAACATTACATGCAATTTGAACTTTGCCAAATGTTCCAAACCCAATAACATCGGGTAATATTTCCCAATTCTGAATCTTAATTATCTCTCTGTTCGTCGGGTCATTATTCCTTCTACTACGGTAAATGAATGTTATATCTTTAGAGAATTGAACATGATCTCCATGATATAAAATTTGATATTTACCTTTACCAATGCGTTTACCATTGATAACACATCCATTTCGAGATACATCTTTGAAATAACTAATACTATCGGTATCCGTGTCAAATTGAACAGACCAAACGTAACAGTGTGTTGCAGAAATATGTGGATCTTCAACTTTAATTCTATAAACTCTGTCGTCATTGCCATCGTGTGGCAATCTTCCAAATGCAAATACTCGATTTTTCCTTATTGCGATGCTTGCTGTTTCATTCAAAAGCCATCCCATAACACCATTTTCATCTTTTGTGGTATGATTCATTATTTAACTACCCGTATTTCTATACCGTTTTGAAGAGAACCGTATATATTATCACAAAACATGTAGATGGTGTTAAAACGCACAACATGCTGAGCCACCAGTATTTTCTTTAATATTCTTTTCTCTATTTTTTTTTTTTGTAATCGCTAATCGCTCAATTCGTTCATTTTATAAAGTAGAACATCATTACAATTCTGTAAAATTCTATACATGCCTAGGATGATATCAGCAATATTCATACCCTTCACTAATATCACCGTCCCGCCCATTATCCGGATACAAATCACCATAATACCTAACCATCGGTGACATTTGTATCAATTTCAACCCACTTTCAATACTTCCTTCTTTTAAACATTTTTTCATTAGTAATGCCAAATCTTTCCAAATAAGGATATCATAATTTTTGATAGTATTAGAAATGGTCACCTCTCTAGAACGAGTATAACATACAAACACACATATATTAATAGAATATGGCCCTTCTAGACACCACTTTTTTAATAATCGTATTAAATCATCTATAGTTGCGTCAGATTCTAAATTAAAATAAATTCCTGCATCATGGGCATCCTTCAAAAATTCAAATATCCCAGCATTATTTCGATCGTTAATGGTATTGTCATTGTTATTTATTTCTTGTTGAAAATGTAGATTTTTCAGATCATCCATTAAACTTTCCTCCTGTTGCAGCATTGAATAATTGCTCTCGGTATCAAAATCTCCCAAAAAACACTCAAAAGCTTCCACGTCATCTGATAAATCACACGGATTAGAATCAACCCGGTGCTGTAAGGCCACACACTCCATATCGCTTTGATGCACCCACACAATTTGTTGATTATGTTGCATTGTTTAATATATTTTGCATAATGAATATATAAGAGCTGTGACTCGCAATCGAGAATCTGATAACTGCCTGCTAATAAAGAACTCTAACTTTCAACTCATAACCCCTAACCCCACATTCCACTCACTGTCAAGATAAGGCCATGTGGAATGAACACAAGTGACCTAGCAGGAGTCAGACTCGGGCCGCAGTTTCGCGGGTCCCGGTAAATATTTCCCATTTGCGTTATAGTTGACATATCGAATATCTAAACAACTGTAGCTTCCTTTGTTTCAACATAAAACCATTTTGTACCAATCATAAGATTGAATGGATTTTCTTCCAAACTGTCTTTGCTTTCTTTGGTGACAACATATTCTTCAATACTTTTAATTCTCCCCACAAACCACTCTTTTGCTTCTAACTTAGACATATCTTTAAAAGTTTTACTTTTTAAATAATAATTTGGAGATCCAATATTAAAAATAGCCCATGGTTGTTTTTTATTATTTGAAACTGTACCTCGCTCTGAAATTGGGATCAATGTCCTTAGAAATAAAGCCAAATCACCCTTTTGAAAATTATTTAAAACAAGTCGTTGCAAGAGTTTTTTGTTGGTTTCCTTTAAATCATTCTTAAGTTGAACTTTCTCCTTTTGTAACTTTCTAGCTAACATTTCAACATCTTCAAATCTCTTATGAATACGAACTAATATCAACGGACGTTCAATCAATGTATTCTTGATAAATTCTTTGTATTTAATTTCCATATCCCTCTCTGAGTACAATTCAATAATCGATCTTAATTTGGCATCGTAATTTGTTAATGATTCAAGAGTACCCTCAATTTCTTTGATCTTTGAGGAATGCATCTTTTCACCTACTTCAATTATACTGTCAGTAGCACTACTTTCATTTTGTTCCAACGGTTTACATTGTAATGCCATACCTTTTAACTCTGTAATCTCATCATCAATATTTGGAATCCAATGAATCTTCTTTCTGGATTTGCTGATCATATCTGAAGCAACAATTTCTAAGAATAATGTATCATCATCCACATAAACATACGGATGAGTATCTTTATGCTCATCAGCCTCCGTAAGCTGTGTTTCGACTCCTTTGTTTTTGAGATAAATATTCTTTTTGGTATATTTCAACCCCTTGACTCTCTTGATATCCATAACGCTATTATCATTGCCAACTAATAACATTCCCATTAGTTCAAGAATCAAACAAAACGTTTCCATATCATTTGATGCTAATTTGCTCAATTCCCTAAGTTTTGCAAATGCAAATGATAGGGTAGATAATGTATCACCAATCACTTCCTCCGTTTCTTTGACCTTGTCCAAAACCTTGTCATATTGATTCTTAATATCAAGTAGTTCCTCGATTCTCAATTTAAGATTATTTTGTTCCTTTTGATTTATTTGATTTTCATTGAGTAACTCATTTTCTTTGTTAGACATATTTTCCAATAGATCTTTGTTCATTACATTCAATTCCAGAATATCTGTCTTTAACTTAGCGTTATCCACTGATAAATTCCTATTCTCCTCTTTTAAAGATTCAATTTCTTCATACAAATGATGAATGAGATTATCCTTTTCCAAAATTGATTTTTCTTCCTCTTCAAGTTTGGCTTGGTAATTTTTAAGCTGAAATTGATGAACATCAATTTCTTTTTTTAATCTGACCAATTCTTCACCTGTCTGAGTTCTTTTCAACTCATCAACTTCTGTTTGTAACACTTTATTATCACTTTGAAGCTGAATAATCTTCTCGGTGTAATGCGATGGTGGTAAATTGACAACTTTTCTTCCTAAAATACCTGGTGCATGATCAATAACTTGTTCATCTACAAAGTTAAAGTTGGCATTTTCAACTTTAAAATTATTAGTATTAAATTTGGACCATTTTTCATTAAAACCTTGAAACTTTTTCTCGTGTAGTAAATTTTCCAACTTTTGAATTCTTTCTTCATACATACTAACTAAGCTTGAATCGACCGCCACTTTTTCGGTTTTTTCAGGTTTAATTTTAACTTCAATTCTTATGTCTGTCGATTCAAAGCTTTTAACAAAGTTTTTGAAAATCTTTATATAATGTGGATCATCTGAATCAAATGTTCCCAAATTGTCCAAATTACCAGATTTGATGATCAGACCAGTTTCAGTGAAACTTTTCCCACTTTTGGATGGTAATTTTATACCAATATCTTTCATATAAATTTTTAGTTGACTTAATAATTTGGCATCATAATCAGCAATCTCTAAAGATTTCAAATAGTGCATAATATCGTTCAGCGTAATTGATACAAGCAAACCTTCAAAATAAGAAACGCTGGAATTGTTCAATACATCATTGATTACCTCTTCTTTGTTTTGGTTTGTATTATTGAGATTTGGATTCTTTAAAGGAAAATTATTGAAATTTTGTAACATTTTATTAAATGGCGCCAAGTAACCATTTAACTCTGAACTTTGTCTTTTGGAAACAGGAGCAGCTTTAATTTGAGGCTGGTCATCTGACATTAAATGAAATGGAAAAAGATTTTCCGTAACAAATTTGTTTTTAAGCGTTTCATTATTTAAGCATAACAATTCAACCTTTTCATTACCAAAACCTTCGATAAAATCTCCAACCCAAGTGGTTCTATTATTTTTCTCTATGTAATTTAACATATCTAAAACTTCATTAGATTTTCTACAGAGCTTTTTCAAAGATAAACCATGTTTTATATTACCTAAAACTGCAATAATCCAGATACCAAATATCAAAGGTAAGTCGGCAACTAATGATAGTTGTAACTCACTGTTTTGCATACTCTGAATATTTGTCATTATATCAGAATTCAAAAGTTTTGTAGCTTCTCTGATTGATAGTTGTATTTGAACAACCAAAAATAAAGTGGATGTAACAATTTTCTTTTGAAGTTCAACCCGAACATCAGAATATGTGTGTTGGATTTCATATAGAGACGTTGCTAATTTTGTGATCTGTGGAACATATTGCTCAAGTTGTAATTTATAAAGGTTTTTCAAAGAAATAATTTTGGATATTGCATTTTGAGATAAATATGTAGATAACTGATTGGATGTAGTAATTAATTCTTCAAAGGAAGGCAAATTATTTGTGTCACGAAACATCTCATTAATTAAATCTTCAAGTTTTCCATACAGTTCTCGTGAATGACTAATTGTCGTTTGCTCTGAAGTTTCCCATTCTGGTTTTAAATACAATGCCTTATAAGATTCATATTCATTTAAAATAAGCGCCTTTTGTTTAACAATATCCGATTCAATAAGCAATCTTAAGTCAACAAAAAACTTACTGATCTTTTTAGATAATAATTTTGATTTCTTTGCAGAACTTATTGTTTGATCGACATCAATTAAGTCCGATAACAACAAAGTACGAATGTGCTTAGTGTTTTTATCGGTATAAGAAAATGATACTTTTTCTAATAACCTGTAACATAATTCCCACTTATCTGATAAACTTTTTTGGTTTAAATTATCAAACATATCCAAGTAATTATTAAAATCTTTTTCTAAATTAGTAAATAAATTTGACACATATTGAATCAACGAATTTAAAGCCCTTATTATATTTTCGACAATCTCATAATTGTGATAATAAACATTATGGAAAAAAGCATTTTTCATATCTGAAAGAAGAGCTGAGGCCCATCCAGAATTTCTTTTCATTAAATTTAAAAGTAACCGCAATTTATCGAAGTCCAAATCTGTCGAATTTATGATTACTTGATTGTCATCCTGGGTAGATTGCAATACCAACTTATCAATTGAATTAATAAAAACATCCAAATTCGTATTTAAAAGGGGAGATTCACGAGGCTTAATCATTAAAACCTGTTCTTCATCAACAATACTGGATAATAATTCTTTGACTATAACATCTGTTTTTTCTGCTTTTATTAGCGATGGGTTAAAAAACTTCCTATCAAAGACAAAGACTTCGTTTACTTGTTCATGAACAATCATAGAAAATTTCAATTTGATGCCGAAGGGTGTTAACAAAAATAATCTATCAACGTCAATTTTTAAAATTTGGGCAATATAAACTTTAAAGGAATCCATACTTGTAAATATATCAAAAGGGGCAACAATCTTCGTACCAGTAAAGGCATTATAAATTGATAGAGATGATGCAGGCGTTGCATTTGGATCTAATTTAGAAGGATCCATCATAGTTGAATTTTTAAGGAATGTTGAAATAATAGAAGCCGAAAAGGTTCTATTACGATACCCTGCATTATGAAGATTTCCGTTATTGTCATTAAATAAGTTACTCATGTTGTACTTTATTTCCATGCTAATTAGGAATGGATGTGATACAGATTCTGAATTATAATGTGTATATATAAAAGTTAACAGAACCCTAGTTATAAGATGAATTAAAATAAAGCAGTAATGGTGTAATATTCTTCTACTTAATTATTGGGTTTCCGTTGCCAGAAGAAGTGGGGATGATGTATAAATATGGAACAGATAACAAATGTGTTTTAACCAACGCCCTTTTACGTCAGATTAATATGACAGATCACATAACGAAATCGCTAATCGCTATCTATTGTGCTCTGCTCACTGCTTACTCTTAAGACTTCTCTATTATCTACTATGGCTTTGTGCTTTACGAGCCTTCCACATGTTTGGTGTACGGATGTTCACAATTTTCGTTTCCACAATCCAAACTTGGCAGAAAACATCTCAGAGTTAGAAGATTAATTATATTAATCTCGCATCAAATAGCCAATGTTATGACAACCACTGCAAACAATATTTACAATGGTGACTTTAGCTGATATAGAAATAAGAAGTGTTTCATTAGACACTTCGCTTCGAAGTAGAGAAGAAATTGACAAAGAAATTGCAAATGTTGAAGCTATTACAAGTAAGTATTTAAGTGAGCCATATTCCATCTATGTCTATAGATTTTTTATTAACAATTGGCCCGATCTTTGTCTACTGGCAATTTATGATGGGAAGGTGATTGGAAATATTATTTGTAAAGTTGAACCACATAGAAATGTACGTATAAGAGGTTACATCGGTATGCTATCTGTCGAAGATGATTACAGAGGCCTAGGAATAGCCAAGAAATTAATTGAAAAAAGTATTTCTTTAATGATAGAAAAATATAGATGTGATGAAATTTCCTTAGAAACTGAAGTAATGAACAAAAAGGCTTTGAGATTATATGAAAATTTTGGCTTTTTAAGAATTAAACGATTATTTAGATATTATATGAACAGACATGATGCTTATCGATTAATATTGCCTGTTACTGAAAAATCCACTGCGTGCTCAACAGGACTACCCGAGCTTGAAGCTCCTGTTGAAGCTCAATATTAAAAAATGATTTATGTATATATGTATATATCTAAATACTGATAGAGCAAACAATTATATAAAAAGGAATAGAAATAATTTAAAAGAAGTAAAATACATTGAAGCTAAAAGGAAGAACAATCTATAATTCAGCTAATCTTCATCGTCAAACTTTGGTGCTAAGTAATATCTGAGATACCCGCTTGGTAATTTAAATTCGAATAAAGCTGGCGCTTTGTCAGTTAATTTTATAGTGATTGTACTGGATAAAGAAGCAGCCTTAACGATATCGTTTAAGTATTTTGCACCAAAACTTAAATCAACTGGTTGATTCATATCAATTTTGATACTATTATCAGGAGTTTCTAAATCAGTGAATGGTTTAAAGATAACACTACCGGAACCGATTTGACCTTCTGCTTTAAATTTAACGGATTCTTTTGTGACAACAATATTTAAAGATTCACTCATTGTTTTGAAGTCTTTTGCGATTTTGGAGAAATCTGAAGAAGGCATAGTTATAGAACAATCTGTCTCCATCTCATCAATGGTTAATACATCGGTATCAATATCCATTAACTTGAGTGAAAATTCAGAAATTCTATCTTTTTTTTTATCTTCGAAAACGACCAAAATTGAATCTGGATTATCTTCTGCAATTATTGTTAAGTAATCCTCATTATCACCTTGCTTTAAAATTTTACCAAAAGATTCCAAATCAAGACCTAAAACCAAGTCTCTATCGCATCTAAATTCAGAGAAACAACCTGGATCCATTTTTAATGCAATTAAAAGAACTCTGGAGTCATCAATTGCTTGCACTGTGATACCTTCATTTTGTGAACAATTGAAGTTACAAAGTTTAACTGAGTCTTTAATAGCATCAACGGTCTAAAGAACAAAATATTAAACAAAAGTTAAAAAGAATAAAAAAATGTTAGTCTTAGTATTTGAGTTTCATTTGTGTTGAAAAAAATGAATGTATTTTGGTTGTTTGTGTACATACCTTTTTCAGAAGAGAAGCTGAGTCAAATTTACCTTCTAACATATTGTAGTATGTGTTGTATTATATGTGTGTGTATGATACCCAGAGGTAAATTAATAGGAATCTTGTGGTCCAGACCAGTAGTAAGGAGAGCAGTGACGAGTGACGCCAAATGAGCACCTTCATCTTTCGAAACTTCTGACTCCTCTACGCGTCTTCTCCACTCCTCGCAGCTCGCAGAGGGAATTTGCAGCTTCCACTTTAAAAAATAGAAAATGGAAAACTAGAAAGTCGTTTTACACGCGTCACAAAATTTGAAGTCGATCGACTCCCTAAGGCAATCTTGTCGATTTTGTGAGAACATGAAAGGAGCATACAGAATGACAGATTAAAGATTTTCCCGCAGCTGATAAGCCAGTATCAACTTACAGGCAGCGTAAGTAGGATAACATTAGCATATTGATATCACAATAATATAGTCATCAACTAGAGTAATTCAATATTACTAGAAATTACAGACATGGATTTTATGAAAAAAGTTATATGGGGCCCGGATCCAAAGGAACAATTTAGGAAATGTCAGCAGACTCTGCGAAAGAATAAGAGACAGTTAGATAGACAAATCCAAGATTTAAACAATGTGGAGAAGAAAAGCAAATCGTTAATCAAACAAGCTGCAAAGAAAAATGATATGAAAGCTGCACGACTGTATGCTAAAGAACTACGCAATACACAAAAAGTTAATGAGCGTATGCATGTATCAAGGGCAACATTAGATTCGATTGAATTGAAATTGAATGAACAACAACAATTACTTAAAATAAAAGGATCTCTTCAAAAGTCAACCGCCATTATGCAAGATATAAACCAATTGATACATGTACCTCAAATATCTAGGGCAGTTCAAGATTTGTCCAAGGAATTAACGAAAAGTGGTATTATAGATGAAATGGTAACGGATGCATTGGAGTCTGCTGAATGGGAGGATGAAGATGAAAGTGAAAATGAAGAAATAGATGAAATTTTAACTGAAATACTTGGTAACAAGGAGACTAGTTATGAACAAGAGGCAACTT
Organism: Pichia thaimueangensis; assembly: GCA_030569635.1. Classification (NCBI taxonomy): domain Eukaryota; kingdom Fungi; phylum Ascomycota; class Pichiomycetes; order Pichiales; family Pichiaceae; genus Pichia; species Pichia thaimueangensis. The sequence continues at coordinate 47,771 of JAJMLM010000206.1, read as the reverse complement.
CCTCTACGCCTCAACAAATTAGTGCACCTGAGGCCCCTGAATCTGCAATGGATATTGATGCAGATGATGATGAAGATTTAATAAAAAATATGAGACAAAGATTAAGTGCATTACAAGAGTAACAGTCCTAATAAAGTTTCATATTAATGTGTCATATTTTATGTATTTTGGGTGTAATAAAGAGATTATACAATATTTGAAACTGCTCCATTATAAACTATAAAACAGAAAGAAAATATTCAAATAATGCCATTTGCATTGTATTTTGTTGTGTTCTGATGGTGTAAATGCACTTAGCATGTTGGTTGTTTTGTTCTATAACTAATTGTAGTTTAAAGATTTATAATCTTAAATTAAAATAATGCCAGAAACAACAGCAAACATAAGGGCAACTAACGAAGCCCAATAACCATTTGCAACATTTGCAACATTTTCAGCAGTATTTAACTTTGAAGCATTCCCAATAATTGTTCTGGTATATATAGAATCATCAGCTTTATCAAAAGTTGAACTTGAAGATTTATTGCTGTAAAAGCTTGATGTATAAATGTTCAAAGCACTTGAACGGCCAGGTTCCAGAGAACTATTTGAGTATAATGGCACGGACGAAGTAGTATCCTCAAGGATAGAAGGTGCAGGGTTGGTCAGTGTGGATGAATCCCAAGTTTCTGACATCTCGAATTCTTCTAACTCTGTCGACCAGTCCATATCGTCGATATCAGATGAAGTTTTTGGAACTGCAGTAGTTGATAAAACTATAGATGTAGCCTTAATTTCACTTGTAGAATCATCCCATGATTCAGTAACAGTACTTTCACTGAATATAATTGTTTCTGGTTCGTGTGCATCATCAATTGTTTTTGGTTTCTCGGTTTCAAAACTCGTAAAATGAAATGGAATATGAGTTGTCGTTGTAATTGTTTCAGGATACTCATACTCGTCATCATTATCATAGGAATCGGTTGGTTCTGGGTGATACCATACATATTTATGTGTGCCTGAAGGATGATATGTTTCAGTAAGAGTAACAATTGAACCAGGTTCGGTAACAGTAATAGTAACAGTGATTTTTGAGTCTTCTCTTTTGTATAAGTTTGGTTGCTGCATATCAACACTACCAACACCGACAAAAAAGAAATGATCTGTGTCAAACAATTTGTTGGTTTTCTCGTCCGCATTACAATCATCTTCCTCTTCTTTCCAATGAAACAAGCCATGGTTTGTTACTATATCTCTATTTAAATTATTTTCATTTTCATCAGTGTTCTCCTCTTTAACTAATGGTAATTTATTAGAATTACTCATATCAATTGATTCTTTATTGACCCCAATCATCATAAATTTTTTTGAACCAAATGGGAAAAAATCATCAGCTGTTTTTTCTTCATGTTTTTTCCAACCAAATGGGAAGCCAGCCGCCGTAATATTTTCTTCAACTATTTTTTGGACATTTAAAATATCCAAAGATGTAACAGCTGAGTTATCAACATTAATAAACCTATATCCCAAACCATACGCCGCCGTTGGGGATTCTTCAAATTCATTAATGGAAGGGATAACATAAATATCACCCGACGGATCTTGCCATTCACTGAATTTAACCAAAGTAGAACCAAACTCTCTGTTATTTAAAATTGAAGAGAATATGCCATGTGCTTTGGCGTGTACTGCATCCTCATCGAGATCAGAGACATGCAATAACCCAAGAGTTAATTTAGTGAATAAGAACAAGTTTAAGAATTTCATAGTAAGTGTAATTAATTAGTTATCAAAATGAATTGTAGGTTTAAGCTTTTCAAATACGGTTATTTCAGTTTACAGGCAACCAAGCAAATAGTAACTCGTATGAGTACAGCAAATAATGTTTATGGAAAGAACAAATCTTAGGTATGTACAATAGAGGATGATAGAAATAATAGGAAGGAAAAAGGAAGAAAAAAGGGCAAACCCTTGAAGAGAGAAGAAAAATGCACACGACTCACGACTCACTGCCCACGGGGGAAGGGGCATACCCAAATTCCAAATTTCCACATTGGGAATCGAGAGGTTGTTTGATGGGGCTCAGAAATTATAGACCCAGCTTCTGTTTGACTGCCGCTGCAACTTTATAGTATGGTCTGGAGATTGCGGAGTCTTTGTCTAGAGCAACTGGATATCCTTCATCACTGTTGCTGCATATCTGTTTGTTCAATGGCACAGATGCAAGATGTTCTATACCCAGCTTCTCTGCTTCCTTCAATGCACCACCGTCTCCAAAGAGATGTTCCTCGTGATGACAATTTGGGCAAATAAACACTGACATATTTTCAACCAATCCATATATAGGTATCTTTACCTTATTAAACATGGCAATTCCCTTCTTCACATCCAATAATGCTAAATCCTGACTGGTTGAAACAATAACTGCACCATCAATTTTTAATAGCTGACTCAATGTCAATTGAACATCACCTGTTCCTGGCGGTAAATCTATCACCAATACATCTAAATTATCCCATTGAACATCAAATAACAATTGTTGTAGCGCTTTCTGTAATATAAGTCCTCTCCAAACAATTGGACTGTTTTCGTTTGGGATTAAGTAACCCATTGACATAGTCTGAATCCCATAGTTTTTTAATGGAATGAGCTTTCCTTCCTCTGTTAACCTGGGCTCCCCCTTTAAATTCATGAGCTTGGGTATACTGGGCCCAAATATATCTGCATCTAATAATCCGACTTTTAAATTACTATTTCGAAGTGCAACTGCTAAATTTGTAGAAACTGTTGATTTTCCTACCCCACCTTTACATGATGAAACTAGCAGGATTTTAGATACATTTGGCAATGTATGCTTAACTGGAAGCTTTGTATTTGGTGTTTTGAATTTTGGTAAACCCTATAGAATTACAGAATGTCAGTATGTTAGTATGCCGTTGAAGAAATGGTGAAATGATAAAATGATGAAGAATTCACATACTAGTGGATTTTGATGCATTTTCAGAGCTTGAAATGTTGAAAAACATCTTCTAAATTCCAGTATTTTATTCATAATGTATTATTGCTAGAGGTTTGTAAATGAAATCAAAAAATTTGGAATGTTCAACTGGAGTTTGTGAAAGCATTGCAAGACCTGTGTTGCGTGTATGGAAAACCTCTCTGTCACATTCCCCTCAATCCTCAATCTTCAATCCTCCCCAGTCGTCTGTCTCACTCGGCACTCGGCGTAGTCAAAAATCTGTAAGTCGTTTTCTGTCTTCAATTTGAGCCCAACCAGCCCTTAACACTTTGTTTTTCATAAAAAACCAATTTTAACACAAAACTATTAAACATTGATCATTTTTAGACATTTTTTTGGTATTAGCAATTAAATATGCAAAGGCTTCTAAACTCCAAAGTATTTAATTCTTGCTTAAGAACAACCTACCACAAAAGATTAAACAGCACAGCGATTAATTCTTCAAAAAGATCACTAATAGAGACTTTACATGATGCTAGATTTTACTTTGGTGACGATAAAAATATCAGTAGAAAGATTGAATTGTTGCAAAAAATTGTGCCAAAGGATTCATTGGGAGGTTATACAAATTTTGAGCCAACAACAATATCATTAGGGATAGTACAATCTCCAGCTATCACACAAGGTCTACTTCTTGATTCTCTTCTATCTGATCCATATTCTATTGCATCTACGGATGAACTTATAAAAGAATTTCGTTTAAAAAATCCAAAGTCTAATATAAAGGTAATATATGGTGCCAAAGATGAAGCAGTCAAAGGTGGTATCTTTGCATCTAAAGCATCAATTTTAAACCACGAAATACGATTAATTCAAGATGCGAAATCAGGTGATGGCAGTTCAAAACTGTTAAACCGTAATTTATTCAATAATTTTTCGTTAATTGAGATAAATGATAAAACATTCAGCCAACATCTTAACATTGACGGTGCCGGTAGCTTAGACTTAGCTACAAATCTTAAAGATTCCGAAATCAAAGAATCAGATTGTCAAATCATCATATATGTCACTTCATCTGGTTCGATCTTGGATGTTATCAATGATACACCAAGTATTTGGATTAATAATGTTCCATCAAACAATTCGGACTCGAGTATAGGAACTGAATTAGAAGCGGTAAATGAGCCAGACATATTTGATATTGATTTACAAAAACTGAATCGTGCCAACTCCCTTATCTCTAAAAGTATGCAAAATATTTCGGAATACTTAGAGCTATACCAACAATCTAATATAAATGAATTATTATACACTTTGAGTAGAGAAACTTCAGGATATAAACCTCAGATCTTTTTACTGAAAAGCCTGTTAAAAGATTTAAAGATTAATGAATCTGGTGATGTTGAACTTGCAAAAAAATTAAAAGAAGAAATAACCGAGTGGGCACAACAATCGCATTTTGAATTGCAAAGTAAAGTTTCACCATTTCTAGAGAATGTGCTACTAAAACGGTTTTCGAAATTAACCCAGTTGATTATCAACTCGGGGGATTTGACATTAGTGATCCCCAATTTGTTGAACGGAACAAGAGTCAAATTTAAGGGTGGTTTTTTTGAAGATGAAATCGAATGTTATGGATCTTTGGAAAATGCTACTGCAAAATCACACTATTTACAAGGTAAAATTGACGCGCTATTTCCTGATAATAAAGACAGAAAATCTGTTCCTAAGAAGGATATCGATGACTATCTGATTGAATTGAAAGGTGAAGTTGCTACAAAAAAATTACCAGATGTACAATCTGAAATAAACAAATATCTAATAGAGGAAGTGATTGCGGGTCCATTCACCCTGTTTGCATTAACGAATGTTGGGTATATCTATGATATTATATCATTGAATACTGTAGTGGCGGTAACTGCGTTGAGTATTGCGATCACTGCAAGTATGTCACAAAAGAGAACTATTTCCATTCTTACCAAATTCAATGATTGGTATTTAGAAAAACTTAGATTGTATATAGATACCACTGCTAGTACTCTAGGAGAGAAACTTGATACAAATATCAAATCATATCAAGATGGTCAATTTAAAAAGAAGGCTATAATAAATGAATTGAAAGATGTTTTATATGAATTAGAAAGCGCAGATTCTTCTTTAAAAGGTGACAAAAAGGAATAACGAATTTGCACTATCTTACTTTGCCTGTATTCGGCAATAATAATTTTATAATTTTTTTGAGTTTATAGATTCTTTAAATAGGTTACAGTCTTAATATAATTATTTATTGAAAATGATGTATTTCATAAATGTTTGTTATATGGCAAACGTTAGGGATATACGATTATAAAATTTAAAATGAACGTTCGATGATCTGCGCACACTGGAGTTTGTTTTTCTTACCTTTCTTGAGATTTAGTCAATTAAGAGACACATGGCGCATGTTTCTATTGTTTCAAAGACTGGGTTACAGGTTTTATATTGATGTAAGTATAAGAGTAAGTATATATATACATATTTACATATCAATAATAATGTTTTTATTTAAATCCAAACAATTTGATCCCGATCAGTTTGAAATTGAACTGAAAAAAGTCACAACAAAGATATCCACAAATGAGAAGAAGCTTCGGAAGCTAAAAACACAGAAGAAGCATTATCAAAAATTATTGTTGTGGTATCTAACAGCGGGATATGTTGTATATTTTAGTTACGTTTATTACAGTCAACGATTTAAAGAAACTAAGATTATTTTAGCTTTAATTTTAAGTCCATTGTTGATAGGGCTTGTATATTATACTTTTTTATCAACGTATAACTACTTGATAAATAACAAAGAAAGTACAATTGAATATTTGAAAAATGAACACGAAGAGAAGATTGCTATACTTAAGGAGAAATCAAATTTTGATAAAACTAGAGATTTATTAAGTAGATTTTCAGATGGTGAAGATTTGAAAGAGATGGAGAAAGAAGCTGATGAAATTCGAAAAAAGAAGATGGAATACTTGAAGATGATTCAAGATGGTGAAAAAGGAAAGATTCTTGAAGATTTACAAAAAGAACAAAACTCTAATAGTAGTTTTTATGACCATTTTCTCAATGCTCTTATGGGTGAAAATGAACTAGGTCCCGATAAAAGATATGCATTGATTTGTGCTAAATGTTTTACTAATAACGGGTTAGCCCCACCGGGTAAACTTCCAGCTGATATCACATTTATCTGTATTAAATGTGGATTCCTCAATGGGAAACTCCCTACAGCATCTGTAGATGATGGTGGGAAACAGGGCATTATAAAAACCGCAAGGGAAGAAATTGAAGAAGGGGCAAAACATGATCTTTTAGAAGGTAATAAAGTAAATGAGGCAAGGGAAGACAGTGATGAAGATAAACATGTGGTTAAAAATAAATAAATTTAATATCCCTCCACTTTTAATCACGAACTTAAATTTGATTAATCAGCATTTGTAACTGTTGTTCTTACAAGATTATATAAATGTTACTTAAGTTTATTCTATTAATCTATTTAAGAAAGGGACATAATAGCATTGACGATATCACCGTTATGTTCCTTAAGAGCTTTAATTGCCTTATTTCTTGAAGTATTTGTTTGTTCCATAATAACGGTAATATCAGATTCTTCAAGACCGGTGGCATCTGCTGGTTCTTCATCATCAGCTTCAGCTTCTTCTGCCTTATCTTCAAGGGAGGCTTTCTTTAAATCGTTTTGAATTGAAGCAGCTAGGTCATCCTTTGGTTCATTAACGGCGTCATTAACTTCCTTTGCGGCTTCTTGAGCAGCCATTGCTTCTTGGTATCTCTTGTTAAGATCTTCAATCTTTGCTTCACCAAAGATAATGTATGAACCACCTTGAGTCTTGAAAACTTCAGGTTTGTCAATTGCTAAGATGGTGTTGTTCTTCTTTCTGAAGGTAACTCTAGAAATTTCCTTTAATGGTTTTAAACCTAATTTTAAAAGAGCATCTCTTGCCTTCTTTTCAGCCTTTGGAATGATGGTGACTTCAGAGCCTTGTGGGATTTCTTCAATGGACATTTTGTTATTTAATGGGGTTGTAGGTTTGGGTTGCTGCAAAACCAGGGGGGAAGGAAAGAAATAGTCAAAACCCAGTTCGTTGTCCAAAAAAGGGTCAGGTAAAAGACAGTGAAAAATCCAACAACGCTTGTTCTCGATTCTCCACCTCGACGTCGACAATTGAGAATTCCTAATTTCTGCTTTTCCTTTTTCCGGTTACGCGGCCCTGGCGTCGAGCGACGCTAATATTGTTTCTTGCACCCGCCACACACAAGCTGCACCGCCACGATAATGCTGATATCGGAGAAACTGCAAATTGAATTCTGGATTCAGGTATTAAAAAAAGCTTCCGAATTCCGAGTTCCGAGAAGGGAGAAAATATATAGGATCAATCCCTTGATCGAGCCGCAGCGTAAAGAACAAATAGAACGTGGCTGAGATCTCTAACTGAGCCCGCGGCTTGCAGCGTTGTACGCTGTGGCATGAAAAAACAAAACAAGCTTCATGGTATACATTCCTCCACTATAAACCATATAGCAATTCTAAAACTAAGAAAAGGTGAGACCCTTTTTTAAACCCTATAAGCCCCTTCCTAGGTAAGACATATAAATATATTCAACCCTCTTTCATTTACTTTCAAGGCATATATTTTTGAAAATATTATATTCAACCTTTGATATTTTATAGTCACATTCGTTAGTAACTACTCTCAAAAGTGGCATATTCAAAATAGCTAACGAATTACGATGAAAACAGTTGAAGAGGACGTTAGGTCCCTCTTAAATTCGATTTATGATATTTCTCTCCGTTTATTTTCCCATAATAATCATAACACAGCAAATGAAGATGAAGTTCGTGAAATTTATTATAATCAACCACTACCTGATCATATGATTGATCCGAAAAATAACCAAAATAAAATAATTTATCCAAGGAATAAAGTTAGAACCACAAAGTATACTCCACTTACCTTCCTACCCATGAACATATTTTTTCAATTCACAAATATTGCTAATTCTTATTTCTTGTTTATCATCATTTTAGGTTGCTTTCAAATTTTTGGTGTTCAATCGCCTGGTATGCAAGCTGTACCTTTGATTGTCATTGTTGTTTTGACAGCCATTAAAGATGCATTTGAAGATTACAAACGTGCAATTTCCGATTATGAAATGAATTCATCAAAGGTTCATAAACTACAAGGAATAGAAAACTATAATGCCGCTGAAGATTATGTTGGTCCTTGGAGAAAATTTAAAAAAGCATGCACTAGATCATTAATAAAGTTCGCCAAAATATTTAGAAGAAAGTCCATGAATAGTGAAAATGATCAGGATAATTGGGATTCTTTATCAAACATAGATTTGTTTACCTTAAGGTCTGCTAGATCTGTAAGCAGAATCACAACTCGTAATTCCCTAGGATCTTCAAATAACAATCTGAAGTTCACATCCACGCAATGGAAACAAGTTTTGGTTGGTGACATTTTGCGAATACATAAAAATGAGGAAATCCCTTCCGATATTCTGATTTTAAAATCTAGTACCGATAACAATACTTGTTATATTGAGACTAAAAATTTAGATGGTGAAACAAGTTTAAGAACAAAACATGCAATGGCATTCTCCTCTTCAAAAATTCGTAGAATAGTAGATTTTGCTAAAATGAAATTTTCAATTTCAACAGGCCAGCCTAATAAAAATTTATATTCATTTCATGGTGTCGTCAATTATGATGATCTTGAAGGTTTAGAAAAATCATCATCTGAGGCTGCATCAATTGATAATATTCTGTTAAGAGGTTCCGTTTTAAGAAATACTAATTATGTCATTGGTATAGTACTTGCTACCGGCAATGAAACTAAAATTATGCTGAACTCGGGTGTTACACCAACAAAGAAATCAAAAATTTCTAAAAATCTTAACTATTTTGTCCTGATCAACTTCTTTATTTTATTTATCATGTGTTTTGTTTCGGGTTTGGTTAACGGTTTATATTATAGAAGAGATACAGATTCTAGAAGTTTTTTTGAAACCAATGGTTATGCTTCAACTCCTGCTGGTAATGGTACGTTGACCTTCTTTGTCGTTCTTATCATGTATCAAACATTGGTTCCAATTTCCCTTTATATTACCATTGAAATTATTAAGACTATTCATGCATTTTTTATTTATTCTGATGTCAATATGTATTATCCAAGATTAGATTTTCCATGTATGCCAAAATCGTGGGGTATTTCTGATGATCTAGGACAAATTGAATATATTTTCAGTGATAAAACTGGTACCTTAACTCAAAATATCATGGAGTTTAAGAAATGTGCAGTTGGTGATAAAACTTATGGTTTAGCATATACATCTGCCCAAGAGGGTTTTGATAAACGTGTGGGTAATGTGGATGTAGATGCTAAGATCAAAATGATGAATGCAAAGATGTCAACTGAACGTTCCCAAATGATTCCACAATTATATTCTAAAAATCCATTTTTTAAAGAAGAAAATTTAACTTTTATTTCAAACGATTTTGTAGAGGACTTGGATAATACAGATACTCATGAATTTTTACTTGCACTATCATTATGTCACTCTGCCGTTATTGATTATGAAGACATGGAAGAACAAGATGATGAAAATGTTGTCAAATATAGTGCGGAATCACCAGACGAAATTGCATTGGTTTCATTTGCCAGAGATATGGGTTTGGTATTTTTAGGCAAAGAAGATGAACAATATGTTGTTTACGATAATGGTGAAGAAGTGAAGTATAAAATTTTGTGTATTATTCCGTTTTCATCTGCCAGAAAAAGAATGTCAATTATTCTTGAAACGCCGGATAAGAAAGTTAAGTTGTATATAAAAGGTGCTGACAATGTCATCTTGCAAAGAAGTATTCCAGGTAAATATGATGATGCAATCAAAGAAAATTTAGAAGAATATTCCAATGAAGGCTTACGTACACTATGTATTTCAAGTAAATATTTAGATCGTGAAGAATTCAATTCATGGTACGAAAAATATTTCAAAGCATCTAAACTTTTGGATGAACAGCGTGAAATTCAAACAGAAGAACTTGCTAGTGATTTAGAACAAGGTGTTACATTAATTGGTGCTACTGCTATTGATGATAAATTACAGGATGGTGTTCCAGAAACTATTGAAAATTTAAGAAAAGCAGGTATTAAAATTTGGGTTTTAACGGGTGATAAAGTTGAAACTGCAATTAGTATTGGATATTCCTGTTCGATGTTGAATAATAATATGGAACTATTAAAAGTTCAAAGTGACAGTGTTGAAGGATTAGAACAACTAATCGATAATTTGTTAGTTGAAAATTTTCAATTTGATTTGAGTAAACCTGTGAATTTGAAAAAAGCAAAATCTGATCATTCAATTCCCGATGAAAAACATGCGTTATTAATTGATGGACATACATTAACAATTTTATTTGATGAATGTCCCAAAGAGATTCAACTTAAATTTTTAATGTTGGGTAAAAAGTGTTGTTCTATTCTTTGTTGTAGGGTCTCACCTTCCCAAAAGGCAAGTATTGTTAATTTAGTTAAAAAAAATTTGGATGTAATTACCTTGGCAATTGGAGATGGGGCTAATGATGTTTCTATGATTCAAGCTGCTAATGTTGGTATTGGTATTGCTGGTGAGGAGGGTAGACAAGCTGCAATGTCATCAGATTATGCAGTTGGACAGTTTAGATATTTACAAAGATTATTACTCATTCATGGTAAATGGTCGTATCAAAGACTTTCCAAAATGATTCCAATGTTTTTTTATAAGAATGTTATTTTTGTGATGCCTTTATTTTGGTATGGTATTTTCAATGATTTTGATGGTACTTATTTATACGAATATACATTTTTGATGCTTTTCAATTTATTTTTTACATCTATTCCTGTCATTACACTTGCCACTATGGATCAAGATGTTCCTGAATATATTTGTCTGATTATTCCTCAATTATATAGGGCGGGTATTAATGGTCATAAGTATTTACAAACGTGGAATTTCATGGTGTATATGATTGATGGATTATATCAATCTGTGATTTCATTTTTTTTTGCATGGTTAATTTTTAGAACTGGTGGATTTGCCACACATCATGGATTGAGTATTGGAGAGAGGTATTCAGTTGGTCTTTTCTCTATTCATATTTCAATTCTCTCATGTAATTTATACATTATTTTGAGGCAGAGAAGATGGGATCCGATTACTGTTTCATTAAACTTTTTATCTGATGCGTTATTAATCATTTGGGTTGCTGGGTGGTCATCATCAAGTTTTTCCGAAAATTTCTATCAACTTGGATTAAGGAATTATCAATCTGCCAGTTTTTGGGCATGTATTTTCATTGGAGTTTTGGCATGCGTCATTCCAGGGTTTGCATGGGATTTGTTGAAAATCAACTTTTTACCCGATGATACTGATAAAGTCAGAAAACTGTTAGGTATTGGTTTTTTCGACTTGAACAAGAACAGCGAAAAGGAAAGAGAGATTGCAATTGCTAGAAAGATTAGTAACGGAGAATCTGTTTTAAGTTTTCACAAAGTTGATACTGCAACTTCAGAATCCAATCTTGAAACATTTGATAAGACGTCTGATGTTGAATTTAATAGTTGAACGTTGATGTTAATGTTTGTGTTTGTATTTAGCATATTTAATTAATTTTTGAATATAGGGTTATGAGTTATCACCTATGACTTAAGACTCCTATTAATATATTTTCTATCAATGTACGATGTACAACTTAATTTATCAATATGAATAATTTATTAATTTAACACTTTTATTAATTTTAATATCTTTAATAATTTTAATATCTTTAATAATTTTAATAGTATAGTGTATGAACTAAAGATTAGATAAGGAATATCAAAGGACTAATTGAAAAGGAGGAATTGTTCCTGGCATACACGCTGGAGAGGCGACCCGGGGACCGCGGAAACCGGGGGCGAGCGCAGATCTAAACTGAAGTTGATTAAGGCACACGTCAACACGCAACATGTTCTTAAACGGTTCAGCGTTAAACGTCTGCGACTGTTGATAGATGTTTTTTTGATCCGCTTTGTGATTACTACATAAATAAGTATTAATTAGAGCATAAATATCATGCCAGATAATGTCAAGAGACAGGGTAGAAAGAAAAAGTCACATGTTGATGGATTGATTACTGGGACATATGAAAGGGTGAAAAAAATGTTATGGATTTTAATATTTGATCCATCATTTCTCAAATATGCATGCGTTATGGTATTTATTTTTGAATTTATTCTTTTGAAGGTGATTATTAAAAAAATTCCATATACAGAAATTGATTATAGTACATATATGCAACAAATCACACAAATTGAGAATGGGGAATTAAATTATGCATTAATTGGAGGTGATACGGGACCTATTGTTTATCCTGGTGGATACGTTTTCATTTATTCATGGATGAAAGAAATTACCAAAGGGATGGAAAGATTGGAATTAGGACAGGAAATATTTCGAATGTTATATTTGATATCATTGACTTTAACTTTTTTGATTTATATTCAATCATCTTACGGGAGAGACAAAGTGAAACCATATCAAATTTATCTATTGGCATTATCTAAAAGATTACATTCTATTTATGTATTGAGATTATTCAATGATTGCTTTGCTACATTTTTTGTCCTTGGATGTATATTTTTATTACAAATATCGGCAAACTTTAAAAGTAAATCATATTTTACAAAGGATAAGGATGTTAAATCTGAGATGAATTTGTATAGTACATTAACATCATTACTAGCAATCGATTGTTATTGTTTTGGATTGAGTGTTAAGATGAACGTATTGTTATACTTACCTGGATTGATTATTATTATTTATTTTTTGAATGATGAGAATTTACTTAAAATGGTTGGAATGATAATTTTTGGAGTTTTCATTGAAATTGGTATCAATTGGCAATTTTTAAGTAATGGGGAGGATATTCGAAAGAATTTTATTAACCGATCATTTGATTTTAGTAGACAATTCATGTATAAATGGAGTGTTAATTGGAAATTTATTGATGAGGAAACATTTTTAAATGATAAATTTCATAAAATACTTTTAATTTTACAAGTTTCAATTTTAACGATGTTTATATTTAACAAATGGATTAGTGAGAAAAATACGGGTAAAAGTCTCAAGAAATTAATTATTGATGATGGAATTTGCAGATTTTATAAGGATAGTATAAACAAGGATAATATTATATTAAGTAACAGAGAAAATGGAAATTTCATTGCTAATATTATGATGATGAGTAATTTAATTGGGATTTTGTTTGCGAGGAGTTTACATTATCAATTTTTATCGTGGTATTTCTACAGTTTACCATTTTTAATTGGGAATTTTAGAGGCATGTCATTTATTTTCAAAATTATAATCTTTGGATTACATGAATGGTGTTGGAATAAATATCCTAGTAATTCAATTAGTAGTGTTTGTTTGGTGAGTATTTTGGGTGGGATTGTTGGGATTGAGTATTTTTCTACAAGTCACAAGGTAGAGAAGCTAGAAAAGACGGAGTAGATCTGAGGTAAGGATCGACGCGACGAAGAATGTGGGCGGGATAAACAATACCCAGCGTGCATGTGTGATGTACAGCTGAGAGCAGAAAGCAGATCCGGGGCCTTGCATCTTGCACGTAGGTTTTTAAAAGTTTTATATGTGTGTGTGTGTGTGTGTGTGTGTGTGTGTGTATGTGGAATGTGTCGGTTTCTGTATACCAAGCCTGTTGTTATTCTGTTTTGTGTAATTAATTTTTAATGCTGTGTCTGGTTGTAGCTTAAATGTTAAGCTTATTAATTTTGCACTAATTTGTTAGCCCCATTGGGCAATGAAGGACGGCAGGAGCGGATGGCGGGCGGATGGCGCGACAGGGGTGCCCCGATTAGGCTAAAGAGCAAAAAACGGCCAAAATGGCTGCCTCTCGCACAGTGCCCAGTTTCCCAATTGATGACTGGCCCCGCCACTTATGGACGTTTGCCGCCATATTTGTTGATGTTAGTGCAATTATAGTTTGTTTTAGTGCGGGCGGCACTGGGCGTTCAGGGGGGGGGCGATAGACCGCTGCCCATACATACCAATTCTCCCTTAGACTGGACACTGGACACTGAACACTGGATACTAAACACCTAATAAAATATACACAATATCTACTGAATCTCTCTACTCTCTCTACTCTCTCTACTCTCTCTACTCTCTCTACTCTAATTCACACATCGACACGAACCGACCAACTCAACAACTCGCCCATTCACACCACCGGAGAACGTGTAAGCCCTTTGTACGTACTTCCTACTTCTTTGTTTCCTCCTGGCTCCCTGTGTCACTCTTGTTTTCACCTTCTGCTCAAACATCTCTTTTTCACCACAACCTTATCCATCTCCCACCCTTACACTCGATACATCTGACATCTTATTAAAAGGTACTCCCACATCACATATATTATATCTGATATACCATCATATATATTGCTCCTGCATATATACCTCCACCTCTGCAACGTCTTTGTTCTTTCCCTCCCCCCTTCTCGTTCTGGGTGTTCCTTCTATTTCAAATACCAAATATCTTCCCTTTGTTTCGTCAGCTCATCCATTATCATTTCAATTGTTACAATACATATATATATATATATATATATATTATACCCATATATCTACATTTACAATCGGCATTGCCGAATATATCATCTTTTAATAATAAATAGTAGACCAATAGACTTATATTTTGTTCATACTATCTATAAACATACATCTAAAACTTTACTCAAAATAAAAAAATAGCAAAATTCTTATCTAACTTTTAATCATATACAGCTCGTTTTCCATTTCTACATTTGTTTTCAACATACATATTTTGTTAGACAATCGTTCATTGCTTTTTTTTTTTAATTGATATCATAAGATGGATTTAAAAAATAATAATTCTTTCCATTCACAACAAGGACAGGGACAAGGGCCTAGGGGACCTCCTCTTCCGCAATCTCACCCCCACTCTCAAGATTCTTCTGAACCTCTGGTCAAAGACTCAGCTGCTTCAAATTCAAAAGAATTGTTAAATGCTTATATTTACGATTTCCTATTAAAGTCTGGTTTTGATTCCTCAGCTGCTGCCTTTTTTAAAGAGGCAAATATACCAATAGTTAAAAATAACGAAAGATTGTTGGATAAATTTCAAATAATTAATTCAAAATCAAATTTACCTAAATCAAAAATGACAATGGATACTCCTCAAGGTTTTATTTATGAATGGTGGCAAGTCTTTTGGGATATTTTCAATGCCCGTACTAATAGAGGCAGTTCTTCAAGTGCTTCTCAATATTATCAATTTGTAAATTTAAAACAAAAACATGAAAGTGTAACTTTAAACAATCAACTTCCAAATCAACAAAATCAATCCCCCTTAAATAATCACCAGTATCTTGCACAACAACAGCAACAACAACAGCAACAACAGCAACAACAACAACAACAACAACAACAACAACAACACCTCTCATCAGCTCCTCCGCAACAACATCCAACCCAGCCTCCACCTCCTGCTCATGTCCTACCTCAAGGACATCAGGGACCACCACCTCCAAATTATGATAATAACCAGCAAATTCATAGTTCAAGGAATTCGTTTTCTATTCCTTCATCTGCTGATATGGCAATTTCAACTTCCCAAAAAAATGAAAATTCTTGGAACCAACGAAGACAGGATTTTAATAGGTATGGATATCATCCGCAGCAACAACAGCAACCTCCGCTTCAACAACCACAAGGCTCTTATCCGCCTCCACAATATTCTAACCAAAGAACTCCTCAGGGTTTGCATCCACAACCAAATCAACAGGGTAAACCGTCTCTTTCTCAACCTTCTGATCATCAAATGTCGCCAATTTCACAGCAAGCATCAACCGTATCATTAAATCCACCTAACCAACTCCAGAATCAACAAAATCAACCAATGTCTCAACCAATTCAGCGTGTTGCAAGTGGAAAATCTCAAATGGCGGGTGCAAATAATGTTAATATGGCAAATCAAACAAATTCTCCAAATTTTGCTAGACCTCAAACTGGACATCGTCATTCACAACAACTTCAACATCCTCAAAATTCTCCTCATCCATCTCAACATACTCCTCAGACTCCCCATTCTCCTACACATGCTCAAATGTATGTTCCTTACGGTCAACCTTTACCTCCTTCTTCCCAACCTCCACCTCCTTCCAATTCTTCATCTTCTCAGCAGACGCAATATATGCAACAACAACAAAATTCTTCCTCGAATTCTAGAAGGATGGCTCCAAATCCACAAGGTCAAATTGTCCCTCCAACAGGTACTCAGCAACAACCTGGTTCCACTATGAGAAATACATCACAACCCCCACCTCCAGGTCAAAATTATCCAATGTATCCTGGTGCTCACCCTAATCAACTATCTCAACAACAACAGCAATTTTTAATGCAACAGGGTCAAAATAGAAGTTCAATTTCTCTAATGAATGCACAGCAGCAGCAACAAGCTAGGCAACAGCAATATCAACCTCAAAAATTGTCACCGAATAAGAGACAGCGATTAGATAATGAAATGGTAAGCCCTTCTTCAGTTAATGCATATCCACAACCACCATCTCAGTCTCATACACCGGTTAATTTAGTTGATGTTTCACAATCTCAGTCGCAAACTCAACAACAATTTAACGTCCGCCCCTCTCAAGCCTTGCAACAACAGCCTCCACACTTGCAACAAAAACCACAAGCCCAATTTGGCCCTAATGGATCCCCTGCTGGTAATGGAATCAAAAGGCCATATCCAAGTGATGGTGTTAAAGAATATGGTGAAAGTTTAAGGATGTTAGAAACGGATAATAGGAAAAAATTACAAGATAGGACTTCTATGGGTATGCAACAAGGCCAAATGAATTTTATGTCAAATGGTATGGTTGATCCAAATTCAAGTATAAATTCAAATAAAGTTGAACCGGGTTCTCAATTTGCAGAATTTTCAAATATGTTGGGCCAATTGCAACAAAATGTTACATTAAATGGTAGTAACAACAATAATAGTAGTAGCAATGGTACTAATGGTAATACCAATGGTTTAAATCATATTTCTCCCGCAAATATAATGTCTCCATCAGTTAAATCGCCAGTTACAATTAAAACAACAGCTCCGAGTTCGGCAGCTCCTACACCTTTAACTAACGGAACCGTTCCTATTAATAATACGAAAAAGAAAATGAGAAGACCAAGAAAGAATTCATCTAGTGTACCTGCTACTCCTAAAACTCCAAATAATCCAGGAACTCCAAATACTACTGTAAATAATACTAACGGAACCGCTAATAGTAAACGAGGTAGGAGAAAGACGCCATCGGTGGCAAATACACCTGTCATCAAAGAAGATTCATCAAAACCATTAACAAGTGTTGTAGAAGGTACAACTACAGATCCCAATGATTCAAGTGTTGGTGAAGATGATAAGGCTTTGTCCGATAATAAAAAGGGAAGAAAATCGAGATCATCAACTAAAAAATCTTCAGGTTCGAATGACAAGATTTTAGATAAGGAATCCAAACAGCAGAATAACCAAAAACCTGGTAGTTCACTCAATACGGCAACAACACAACAACAACAAAGACATCATAATGGAGTTACAGTTCAACCACCTGCCGGTCAAGGATTGGAGACACGTAATTCATCAGCTGCTGGCTTCAATATTAATAATGATGCTCAATTTTTGGGCGAATTTAATGGATCTGAACAATTTTTTGATTTTGGCCTCTATGCAACAGAGGACGCATCAGAAATCTTACCTGATTTTTGGGGGGATCCAGTAGACAGAAATGAATTATAATCATTATTTTCTTCTTTGCTTTTCTTATCATTTTTTTAACTTTTCAAGTTCGTTGATATTTTATCATTTCAAAGTTTTTAATGGGTATTTTTTTGTCCCAAATCATTCCATCTTTATTTTACTATTATAGGTCAAGATATCATAAATGTACACTTCATGTTTTATAGAATTTATTTTCACATTTTCTCTCTTTTGATTTTTTTTCCTATTTGTTACTTTTGATCCATCATATTTTGTATTTTTTTCACTCCAGTTTTGCAATATAAATAATTATATTTACAACTGATTTTTTGCTGTTGTCTCTATTGATTTTAGTATTTTTTTTATATTATGTATACTACAAAAAATTATATATTATTGTTATTTTACAAAAAATAAACATATACCACAATTATAAACCAACTCTAATCACTTCCTTTTTGGCTTTGGTTTAACCTCATCATCTTTACATACATGTATTCTAACCGTATTTGTGTAATTAGGACTATTACCTTCATGACCTTTACTCCAATCATAACTCAATGCATATGCAAATAACATACCTGTTCTATTGAAATTTACAACTGGTATAGTCGCACCCAACTGTGGGAATCCTTTCAAACGATGTCTTGAATCTTTATCCCAAAATGAAAATGATCCATCGGAACCTGCAGTTGCAAACGTACCAAATTGAGGATTGAAAACAACAGAGTTTAATGAATAAATCATGGTTTCCTTGCTTGCAGTTTTATTAACCCTTTGGCATTTGAACGAAAATCCAGCTTGCTTCTGTTGTACATCATCAACATATTGGATTCCACATCTTCCCTCAATGGAACCAATGGCAAATCCATCACCCTTTGGATAACATCCAATACTTCTAGTCTGATATTTCAATGGGGATACAGTACTCTTGAATATTTTATCAGGATTATCCAAATTTATAATAATAACATGTCTCTCAGCTGTAGCTACAACTAACAATTTTTGTGATGAATCCATAGCATATACCCTTTCAGGCATATCCAAAGTACAAATTGGATTTTGTTGTCTAGTATCCCAATATTTAAGTGTTTTATCCCATGATCCACTAACAACACATGGTGTATTGGTAGGGCCACATGTAACGTGTCTAACAACCCTAACTGGTTCACTATGCATACCGATTGTTTGTGCCTGTTGTGATGCTAAATCGAATAATTTCACCTGTTTATCTGCACCACCACTAATTACCTTAGATCCATCCAATGTAAATCTAGTTGATAGTATCGGAGCATCATGTTCATATAATGCCCTGCCTTCGACCTGTCCATTATTAGTAATTTCAAAAATTCGATTCTTTTTATCCCAATTAGAAATGGCCATGTATTCTGCCTGGGGTGAAAAAGCAATATCACTTACACTATCATCACCAATATTATTCACTACTATATCATTTTGTAAATCTTGTAATGTTCCTGAAGCTGTTGTGGTAGTGGTATTTCCAAGGGATGAACTCGCTGTTGAAAAGCCGCCCAATCTTGAACCAAAAGACATATTGTGTTATAATTGTTTAGCTAGCAAGCAAATAGATAAAAGATACAGTAAATACCTTCTAGTTAAATGTCGTATAGAAGGGACTTTCCTGTTTCTCTTCTAGGGCTTACGGCAGGAAAAACATTAACTCTGTGAATCGAGGGCGACTGCAGATTCCGGGTAACCTTGTACCTCGAGGAGGACGAGAAAATATGACGAGTAACGGATACTAGCCAAGTAAACAGTGACTAGTGAGTAGTGAGAACTGAGTATAATAAGGGGTGATACAGGATAAATAGATAATAACAGGAATTATTCGTTGTGAAATAATGTACTATATAATATATATACTATATGATAACTAGATAAAACAAAAAATTTAAAGTTTTAAGAGTCTCAATGCAATGACAGTATCATTGATTGAAGCTTCTTCTTCACCGATAATTTCCTTGTCAGATGATGAGATATGCTCTAATGGAAGTTTGGTAGTTTTGAGCAAAAGTTCAGAATGATCCTTAATGACTTTTTCAAGATTACAATCATCTTTTTTAATTTCATATTGAACTTGAACTTCATCTGTTTGTTCAAGACCACATTTCTTTCTTAATCTTTGGATTCTATTGATCAATTCTCTAGCAATACCTTCAGTTTCCAATTCTGGATATAAGTTGATATCCAAAATAATCAAAACATCACTCTCAGATCTAGCTTCTTGACCACTGGCAGTCTTGGATTCTGGTAAACCTCTTAAAACATTCAAATCTTCAGATCCTAAGTCAATACCACTGACCGTAACCTTACCTGTAACTAAGAATTCCTTTACTTCATCAGATGTTAATTTTGGTAAACCTGCCTTGACAATCTTAGCATCCTTCTTTAATTTCTTACCTAAAACTGGCCAATCTGCAACAGCTCTATATTCAACACCATATTTATCTTCATCAGATGTAATGATGATTTCTCTAACGTTTAACTCTTCAATGATATAATTTTTTAATGATTTAACATCATTTAAGTAATCTTCATCGGAATGCAAAACAACCAATTCCTTTAATGGTGTCTTTAATGATATAGTCTTCTTTTCTCGAATATTTCTACCTAAATCAATGATTTTCTGCATTCTTGCAACTGCAACTTCAATTTTTTCATCAAATAATTCTTCGTTAACGGTTGGGTATGATAAGAAATGAACACATCTATGATCTTTACCATAATTGTTTAAAGTTTCTTCAGTGTAAAGTGGTCTTAATCTTTGGTAAATTGCATCAGATAAAAATGGAGTGAATGGGGCCATTGCTCTTACTAAGATAAACAAAGTTTCAGTTAAAGTATTCAATGCCTTCAAACAATCTGGAATACCATTTTCACCCTTTAATCTTCTTCTGTTCAATCTAATATACCAGTTCGTTAATTGATCAATTAAACCTAATAATCTTGGAACAACAGTGTATAATCTATATTCACCCATTTCTTCATGAATGTATTTGATTAAGGATTGAAGTGAAGCTAAAATCCACCTATCCATAACATTATCGGATTTAGAAGTTGGATCAAACTGGAAGTCAATATTTTCAGATTTTTTCAATAAAGCAATCTGACCTTCTAAGAACTTGTAAGAATTCCACCATGGTAATAAAACTTTAGAAACGACTTCTTTCACACCTTCTTCCTTGAATTTCAAAGTTTCAGCTCTTAAAACAGGGGAGTTGATTAAATATAATCTTAAAGCATCAGCACCGTACTTAGTTGTAATTAAGTTTGGATCTGGGTAATTTTTTAATCTCTTGGACATCTTTTTACCATCACCTGCCAAAATAATACCAGACACAATAACATTCTTGTAAGGAACAGTACCAAATAAATGGGTACCTAAAACAGATAAAGTATAAAACCAACCTCTAGTTTGATCTAAACCTTCAGATATGAAATTAGCTGGGAATGCATTTTGGAATTGTTCCTTGTTTTCAAATGGATAATGTTTAGAAGCGTAAGGCATAGAACCAGATTCAAACCAACAATCAAAAACGTCTTCAATTCTCTTTAATTGACCTTTACCTTGCTTGGATGGAATGGTAATGTTATCAATCTTGTCCCTATGAATATCAGTGATGGTTTGGTCACCAGATAAATCTCTTAATTCTTGAATGGAACCAACACAAACAATTTCTTCCATATCATCAGAAACCCATAATGGAATTGGGGTACCCCAGTATCTGTTTCTTGAAACATTCCAATCTCTAGCATTGGCAATCCAATTAGAGAATCTTTTTTCTTTAATTACATTTGGAACCCATCTAGTTTGGTCAACACTTTCGAGCATCTTTGGAATGATCTCTTTAACTCTAACAAACCATGCAGGAACAGTTCTATATAATAACGGAGTATCTGATCTCCAACAGAATGGATAACTATGTCTAATTTGGGACGCCAATAACAAATTACCCTTTGCAGTTAAATATTTCATAATTTCTTTGTCTGCATCCTTCACGTATAAACCCTTGAAATCAGTTACTTCGGAAGTGAATTTACCATCATCATCCACTGGATTTGGAGGTTGGAGTTTTTCACTAATGACACCAGCAGCGGTACATTCATCAAAATCCTGTTCACCAAAGGCTGGAGCTTGATGGACAATACCAGTACCGGAGTCATCAGAAACATAATCTGCACCAATAACTCTGAAACCAGTAGCTGAGAATTTATCCTTGAAGTAGTCAAATAATGGAGTGTACTTCAAGCCAACTAATTCGGAACCCTTTACCTTTTCTACAATCTTAAATTTTGCATCCTTTGGTTTCTTATACAAGTTTTTGATTAAAGATTCTAACATGATATAAGTAACTTGTTTTTCTTCATCAAAAATTTTAACATATTCAAAATTTGGATTGACACATAATGCAATATTTGAAGGTAAAGTCCATGGAGTGGTGGTCCATGCAACTAAGAAAGTTTTTGGATCATCTGCAAGTGCAAAACCAATGGTAACAGCCGGATCATTAACATCCTTATAGTTTAAACCTGCTTCAAAATTTGATAAAGCAGTAGTAACACCAGTAGAATATGGCATAACTCTTAAACCTGCATAAACTGCATCATTCTTGTAAAGTTCTTTGAAAGCCCACCAAACGGATTCCATAAATGTTGGATATAAAGTTTTGTAGTCATTTTCAAAATCAATCCATCTACCTAATCTGGTGATAGCATATTTCCATTCAGATGCATATCTCATAACAATAGATCTACACTCTTCATTATATTTATCAATACCCATAGCTAAAACATCTTGCTTGGAGTTGATACCTAGTTTTTTGTCGATTTCATGTTCAACTGGTAAACCGTGCGTATCCCAACCAAATCTTCTTTCGACGGAATAGCCATTCATAGAGGCGTATCTTGGAATAATATCCTTAATTGTAGATGCTAAGAAATGACCATAATGAGGGGTACCAGTTGCAAATGGAGGTCCATCATAGAATGTAAAAGTTGGTTTATCTTCATTTAATTTCAATGAGGTGTGGAAAGCATCGATTTCTTGCCAATGACTTAAAATCTTTTCTTCTTCTTTTGCGAAGGAGAAATGTGCAGATTGTGCTTCAGCCATATTTATGTATGCGATGTTATCACGGTGATGAAACTCTAATAGAACTCTAACCAAGCAGGTAATTCACCTTGTTTTATTCCAATCCTTGAGTTGGTTCGTACATCTTTCATCCATCACCCAGGCCAGCGGCCAGAGACCAGCGTTCCTCGCCGAAAAACTTTTCTGGCAAACTAGAATTTTCACAGCCGGCGAACTTTGCGGCTCGTAGTGCTTCCTGCTTCATTTAATACCGAATGAGTCAACAAAATAAATCAAAGAAACCGCTAATAAGAGTGTCGATCTAATGCGCCATTTTTTGAAAGAACTTTATTAGGAGTTACCAATATGAGCAAACACTATAAAAAGACTTTATAGAAAGAAATCAGAAATAAAAGGTGGAAGGAAACACAACCTACATTTGTAAAAAAAATATGGTCGGTTGAAATGCGTAAGCCGGGAATCGAACCCGGGGCCTAACAATGGGAATGTTAGATTTTACCACTAAACCACTCACGCTTTTCAACTTACTTTGATTACGTAAGTGAATCCTAATAATACAACTTCACGTGTGATTTTCACGTAACTTTTTGTTGCCAGTCTTATTAATTAAAAATATTATTGTGGCACGACATGTCGCGGGGAGCTAAGTATCGGAAAACTTCAAAAGATTCTAAAAGGAAGAAACTAAAGAGTAGGTTTGTATTTTGTTTTTCCCTACGCGGAGATTCATAAAGAGGTTACTCTACAAAGGTTTTTCGTTGAACTCTGTGGGAGATTCAAGGTGATGGGTGTAGTACGGGAGTGTACCCAATTATAGTGTTGCTTTATGTTTTTTTCTTTATTCTATAGATAAATGATGCAGACCAATTGTTATTTTACTTAGAGCAGGGAAACAGTCAAAAATATAGACAAAAAAAGACGGTGGGGACAGCATATTCATATTTTCATAAAAATGTAAAAATATATGTAATTATTTTAACAACATGAAGCTTCTATCTTAAACAAACAAAAAAATATTTATTAGTATAATATTTTCACGTGACCGACACATATACAACAAACATTTATGTCGCATGTCGCATTGCCTCGCACCACACTATAAAGGAAATGCCTCATAGGGGAATCCCTACAGAAAAACACCCAAAGGGAAAAAAAAGTAAAGCTGTAGTAGTGAGTAGGGCTCGGGTTTAAGCATGTTGCATACATCCTTCTGTACTTCTTTTTGATATTCAATAAGCAAGCAGTAGAAGACAGAAGACACAATTACAACAAATATTATAATGTATTCAGAAGTTACTACACCCAAAAGAAGAAGACATAGACAATCTATAAGTGAACAGCTAGAAAATATCAACAATTCCCCGTTATCTAACATGACGAGGAAGAAAAGCAATTTACAAAACGGCAAAGATCAAGGACTTACAGATACAGCAATCTCGGAATCAGTCGAAACATTTAGAAATTCTTTATCTACCAATCATTCTATTGTTGATGGGGTAGCTGAGTTGGCTCTTGAAAGTGACGCTAATGTTGGTATTGAGCTTGACCCGGATGTTCCCGAATATGAATATGCTTCAAATACAGCTGATGAGAATAACATCAACTATAACAGAAGAGAATCTTTGTTAAATCAAGTTGAAAATGCTTCTTCAATTTTAGTCATTATATTAGAACAGGTTATAACATTAATTACCTTCCTGTTACCCGATTCATTTATTAATCTTTGTACTGCTATAAGCAGATTTATATTTTCTTTTTTCAAATCTAATAATGAAAGTTATAACAATTTTATTCTTGAAGACGATGATAAAATTAAAGCAGATAATATTCTACTCAAAGTCGAAAAGTTGAAAAATTTCAAAAGTTTCCATCAGATTTGTGAATTAAATGGCTTTACTGCTGAATCTCATCTGGCACACACGGAAGATGGTTTTAAGTTGACAATCCATAGATTAAATCCCAAGAAAAATGGTTTCAAAGATAATGGAAAAGCTGTTTATTTACAGCATGGATTACTAATGGCAAGTGATGTATGGTGTGTTATGCTCAACAAAGATGACAACTTACCATTCCGTTTATGCGAGTTGGGTTACGATGTTTTCCTTGGTAATAATAGAGGTAACAAATATTCAAATAAACATATGAGATATAATGCTTCCCAAAAAGAATTTTGGGATTTTTCAATTGATGAATTTGCAATGTATGATATTCCGGCATCGATTAACTATATTTTAAAACTAAAGAATATTGATAAATTGATTTATATTGGTTTCAGTCAGGGATGTTCACAGATTTTATCATCTGTATCAATTAATAACGATTTGAACAATAAGATTGAAAAACTAATTTTAATAGCTCCAGCAACAACACCTAAAAAATTATCAAATTGGTTACTTAATTCAATTATCAATTTTGATCCTCAACTAATTTATCTCTTGTTTGGGAAAAAAATTTTAATGAAATCTGTTATCTTTTGGAGAAAAATAACATACCCTCCTATGTTTGTTAAGTTAATTGATATACCCAATGATATTTTGTTCAATTGGAAATCTTTCAATATAGATATAATGCAAAAATTAGTAGCCTATTATCATTTGTACTCTACGACATCTGTTAAATGTGTTGTTCATTGGTTCCAGATTATTAAATCTAAGAAATTTCAAATGTATCAAGAACAAGATTATTTTCAACCTTTTGAATATCCAACTAATAAAACTATTAAAATCAAAAAATTGATGATTATATATGGTATGAGTGATTCACTCGTTGATATAGACGTTATTGTGCATCAATTGCCTGAATTCAGGGAAATGAAATTTACACAAGTTAAAGATGGTAAGGTAGTTGGCAACAAACATATTATTGATAATATTGAGGTAATGACTAGTGATAGCGAAGAAGAGAATTATAAAGTTAAATCTGATGATTTACATTCTGAATTAAGAATTTTTGGAATAAATCAATACGAACATTTAGATTTGCTTTGGGGGAAACATATGAACGAAAATGTTATAACTAATGTTATCGAATTTATTCAATAATTTACGAGCATAAGTAATTTATATTTGATAATATAAACCTGTAACACTAATGTAGGTGAAGTAATTGAGGTTTCTTTTTCTATAAAATTAAATACGAAAAATAAATAAAATATGAACACTTACCACTTACCACCAATCCGCAGAAATGGTTTTTTGGTTGAGAAAATAAAATTTAAAATTAACCCTCGCAAAAATCAAAATGAATAATAACAAATAACAAATAATAAATAATAAGATAAGAATAGATAACAATATTAAGATAAAAAATCGAAAAATTTCAACATCTGATTCTAGTGTCTGTATTTTTTTTCTTGTGAAAAAAAATGGAAAACAATAATAATGAATTAATTAACTAACCATTTAGCTAAATTTAACTATTCATCTTTTGGCTTTAAACCATAACCATTATGGTTTCTGTACATCAATATACCATTTTCAGCTTCAACAAATTCACATTGTCTTAAACATTTCCAAATTGTAATAAACATACTTTCATCAGAATGTCTATAATCATCACCCATCAATTCTTTAACTGCCTTGGTTGCCTTTCTAGCGTTATAGAAAGGAATTCTTGCAACTAAATGGTGAAGAAAATGGGTTTCAATGATATCATGGAAAAAGAACCAACCAACAAAACCAAATTCTCTGTCCATTGTTGCACTTGCACCTCTAACAAAATTCCATTCATTATTTTCATAATGAGGTAAAGTGATATCAGTATGTTGTAAGTAAGTTAAAAAGACAATCCAGTGATTAACTAAAAGGTAAGGAATGAACCAGTTAACCATACAATTGAACCAACCAAAAATTTGGATCCATTGATAAACTGCATAACCAACGATGGCAATACCAATATCGGATAAAATAATATACCAGAAATCATCTTTATCAAAAATTGGAGCAACGGGATTGAAATGAGAAGCGTAGAATTGTTGATACCATTTTTGTTGTAATTCAGGATGTGGTTGACCAGTTGCATCAATCATAAGATAAGTTTGGAAACCGACAATTTGTTGAATTAACAAAGTCCAAATAGTTGATAATGGGGCATCTTCTGTAACTTCAGATAAGGAGATAACATTTCTCTTCTTTTTCCATTCTTTAGTAGTTGGTGGAACGAAAACCATATCTTTGTCGATATGACCAGTGTGTTGATGATGTTTTTTATGAGAGAATTTCCAACTGAAATAAGGATTACCACAATAAGAATGTAAGATCCAACCAACAAAATCATTGACTAGACCATACTCAGAGAAGGCTTGATGACCACATTCATGAGCAATAATCCAAAGGCCGACCATTGGGAATGACTCGATAATGGTATAAGCGGTCCAAGCGAAAAATCTCACAGTTTTGGAAGGAATCAAAGGAATGTAGTTTAATGCAATATAACCAAATAAAACAAGGAAGAAAATATCACGAAAAACGTAAGAAAAAGATTTGATAAGATCACGTTTGAAACAATCTTTTGGGATGACAGAAATAACTTGACCGATTGTATAGTCTGGAGCTTTAAATGTTTCACCATTAAGATTGGTTGCGGTAATGTTGGGAGTGACTTTGTTAAAAGCTGATTTGTTGTCTGTAGAGGACGAACCTGTAACGCTTGATGTTGCTGCGGTGGTTGTAGCCATTGGTGCTGTTATTAAGAGGTTTAGAAAGTGAACAATTTATTTTTTTTAAAAGAAAACTGGTGTAAGGAAATGAAGGAGAAAAAAATAGACAAAGATGAAAATATGAAAATATGAAAAAGGAAAAAAATGCACCTTGAATCTTGCACCTTGCACCCTGAACGCACGCAAAAAGCGAAAGAGCGAAAAAGCGAAAAAGCGAAAAAGCAATGACAAAAGAAAGAACAAACGCGGATCGGCGGCCGAGATCACAGAGTGAGATCAGACACGCGCACTGAACTTTCCATCAGCGCGAACAATTTGTTTTTCACTTCTTTCACATTTTCCTCTATTGTGGCTCGTCCGCTGCCGCTGCCGCGTCGGAGTCTGGAATCTGATGGCTATACATAGTATATACAAACACACGACACACGACACACGACACACCCCTGCTATCAATAGAATTTAAAATCAACTTCCTCTAGTCGGAATATCCCAAACTTCTTAATTTTTTATCTATACTGATGGCAAGAGGAATGGAAGGACCTTTCCCCAGAAATTCACCGTCAACAAATATATGTTTTCTCGGTAAATGTGTCATACCACAACACATACACCATATGTATTGTTTAGGATGGGTTACACCCTCAGGCTTGATATAGTATCGGCCTTCACATCTGGGTAAAAATACATAACCATTGTAAGCTGGACGAAGTCCATTTGCCGTCATGACAGAACGTTGCTTGGTATTAGCAGTATTAGAAGCAGTATTGGATTTGGCATTAACATTATAACTTGATTCTACAAGGAATTTTCTTGGAAGAGGTGTTGCCGGTGGAGGGAGAGGATTCAATTGATTCTGTCTACTCAATTGATTGAGTTGATTGAGTTGTTGCGCTACATTATTATTTTTCTGAGTTTGCTGTTGCCATTGTATCAGTCCTTGATTTGGTTGTTTAGGGGCAGGAGATTGTGGCAGTGTCTGAGTTTTTGATTTTAATGATTGTTTTGGTTGATTCTTTGGTAGAGATTTAGGTGCTTGCTGGCTAGGTTGATTAACAACTTGGTTTTGTTTATTGAGAGTATTCGGTTGAGGAGTACTTGCTCTCTTTAGTTGTTGGGCATTTTCAATAAGGGAAATATTGTTAGTACTCACACTAGTATTAGCCATTTCTGCTGCGGCAGCAGCTGCCGCTTTTGCCTTTTTACTTTTCTTACTAGGCGGTTTAACTTCTTCAAATTCGTCCGGTAAGGTTCTTTTCTTTGATTTAGAAAGATCCCCCAAAGATTGAAAGTGTCCTACTGTAGGTGAAGTTAAAACAAGATCTCCCCTAATTGCAAAATTGTTGTAAATTTGTCCAAGAATTTCATTATTAAATTTACGTGAATTCGAAAAACAATCATTCACTTCATTAATAATAGTAGTAACAAATTCATAACGATTCCCGTCATTCAACCTAGGTGCAAAATATCTAACCCATATTAGAACAGCAATAAGGTCAATCCTATCTTGTAGTAAAGATTCCCAAGATTCAACAAATTTGTCCAATGAAGTTATCCACATATCCTTACTTGTTAATTCCCCTCTTTGGTCCCATACGGACGAAAGTGGCAATGAGAATACAATACCTTCAGATTTGGTCAATTCTGTTCTGAGTCTATCTTGCAATGTGCTGCTATAAATCTTTTTAATAAAAAATATTATAATTGGCAATGGCAAAAATTCAATTCTAGTATCTGGTTCAATACCCAAAACAGTTAAAGTGTCATTAACCATGGGGGTATTGTTATATGAGGATAGGTTCAAAGATGACCTGAGTTCAGAAAAATTCAAACTTGCAAGAGTTGTAAGAAGAATCATATTAACAACACTGTGTATTTCTTCCAAAATGTTTGGATCAGTAATATTACCCATATAATAAAGTGGTTTGAATTTCATACCATATGAAGTTAGATTTTTCATGGTTTGTACATACAATATGTCAGTTGCCAATTGTTGAAAAATTGGATGAACCATGGTTTCATTAATTCCATCGGCAATTTTTTCAAAATAATCAATAACATCCATACCATTTTTATACGTCAAATTTTTTTCTTTTAAATAATTGACTAAGACGTTAACTATGAACTCAGAATGTGTATTCAAAAATTTTATAACAGCAAACTCTTTGCAATTGTCTCTTTGTCCAAGTGTAGCAGCCTCTTTATATTGGGGTAAACTTAGATTTTCAGTAGCTGAGCATAATTTCTTGTTAACAATATTATCACCTGCATCATCATCATCATCATCATCATTATCATTATCTATCTCAACAACACTTTTAGCGGCAATTGGTGCAACATTCTCTATATTGTTTTCGACCTCAGTATAATGTTTATTCACCTTAAATGAAATATTTTTAAGTCGTTCACTAGAAATTGGACAACTGTTCGTATAAAGCTCAAAAGTGGTATCTTTTGTTTCTGAAACCACATGTTCTCCTGTATAAGATGAAACTTCCGTATTATTGATCTCAGCCTTAGACATTGCTCTCTTCACGGGGTATCTATATATTAAGCAACATGCAAAGGTTCTCCTGATGTAATGATAAGAGTTTGGAAATAGGAATAAAAATTACCATCTCCTTCCCTTTCTTGTAGCTTGCATTTCTGCAACTGGGCACAGCTACCGGCTACCGCTGAAATTTTTAGCTCTCTGTTCTCCGTCCACTATATACAGAAGCTAATGAGAACAATAAGTGTATATATGGCACGCACTCTAGTAATAGATACATCGGCCATGAATTGAGCGGTTTTTGTATAAGGTACACGGCAAGACAACAATGTGTATAACGTAAAACAAAGAAGATAGGCACGCATAATAGAGTATTTACATACATATATATATATACCATCTTATGTAGAAATATAAATTAATAATAAGTTTTAATCAGGGGTATATCCATCTGCTCTTAGATCAAGATCGGTGTTGATGGCTATAGAAATAACATTTCGATGTCTAATAAATTTACCATCAGAAAAAATGTGTTGGTTTATCCTATGTGTCATTTCACAATCAAAACACTATTCAAAGTGTGGAGGAATGGATACATCATAAGACTTATTATAATATATTCCTCTGCTTCTTGGTGAAAAAAACATAAACATTAATTTCGCAACGTGGATACTCATATTGTGATTTGGCCAGAACGGTTATGAGAGCAGAAGCAGGAACAGATGGTGATTGTATCTCATTTTTTCTATTATTAGCCTCTGTTGAGTTCATAGTTTTGATTTTTTTCGTATCTGCTCCATTGGTAGCTTCATTTTCTTCATGTGCTCTTTTCTTCTTTTGATCAGATTCTAAGATAGAATCAAAAATAAAACTTGGTATTGGTACTTGTTTTCAATTTTGCTGGACCATTAGTTGTAAGTCTAAATTATATATCATTTATAATTTCGGTATTAAAAGGACATGATTCCAAAACTCATCTATTCAACTCTTTTCTAATAGTTACTATAAAATCAACACACTGTTCTTCATTCATTATAATTGACTGAAAAAAACGTTACTCAAGATAGTATTCTTACTAAATCTATTTTATCTTTAATTAATATCTCCCATTTCTTTATATGATCATTGAAAGGTGCAACCCAATAACCTCCAGAAGATATTTCCCTCTTGTTATCCCAAACGTTTAGCGTCTTTTCAGCTAGTTGTAAACCATAAGGAATTTCTGTTGCTAAAGTCAAAGTATAAATGTTCTTTAATAGAAATATAAGTATGGGTAATAAAGCATTATTTATCTTCATGTTTTCTTTAAAATCTAGCATGGCAAAAGTATTTCTTGCTATTGATGAATCATCAGATGCAGAAAAATTTAAAAAAATTTTAAGACCAATAAAATTAAGATTTGCCAACACAAGTGAAGGTATATTGGAAACATATTCAACCAATTCATTAATTACCACTCCTCTAATCGAATATTAATTCCCCCGCATAAAGAAATATAACATAATCAGATTTCAAATCGTCAGTTGTAAGTTGACCCGGTTGTGCCACCAATAAAATCTTATTGGCGATATATTTAAATAACACATAATTGGATTCATTGGCATTCAATGTCTCTATTTTTTAAAAATACTTAATAACAGTTAAATTTGTTTTCCCATCATAAGACAATTCTTTTCTTTTCGATCCAGTCAATGACAGAGTAAATTCCAGATTATTGTTATATCATCCTTGATAGGCTTCAATACCTTCTCATGTGGTTGCAGCTTCTCGAGAGTATGTACCGATGATGTGATGCGCTTTAACGAATCCATTGCAATGCTATTCAAAACTGCCACGTAGATTAAAAAGTGATTTATCTTTTACTGCTTATGGATTGGTTTGTAGGTAAATGAAAAGTAACACATTTTTCACATTTATTGGTCCAGTCTAGGCTCAAGCGTGATAAAAGTAAATTCACCGAGAAAACGAAAGACGAGCAGTAAGCGATATTATATACTACCGGTGATTGTGGATTCGAACTGAAGGCTTTATTGGTTTAGGGGCTAGAGGCTACATTTATTCTAATATACAAAAGTTTAGTCAGATGTAAGAGATTGTTACATTATTAAATGATAAATATAATACAAAAAATATTACCTGTATATATGTTATAAACGTAGAAATAAAATCAATTTGAAGAGACAAAAAAACTACTTTATTCCTGGTCATCAAGTTCTCTTTCTTTGTTTCTCTGAATAACGGCTTGTCTAATTCTATCACTTAAAATACTAGTAGAAATACCGGTGGCACCGGTAGATGTTGAAAGTTGTTCTATATTTGAGGAGGCAGAGGACGAAGAAGATGAGGATTTGATATCCGGCATTTGTAAAATATCCGAAAAAACAGAGACATCGGCTAAATTTGGTAATTTACCTTCATCGTGTTCACCATCAAAGTTTGAAAAACCCGAGTAATTGGAATTTGTTCTACTTAATACTGGAGTTGAAACGCCAGATGATGGTTGGTCTGTAGCACTAGAAGAACGTCTTGATCTGGATCTTGAACGAGATTCAATAAATTCCTTTTCGAATTCAACATCTTCTTTAACTTTTTGTATGTGTTTTTCGTCGAATTTCTTAAAAACCTTTGGACCAAGTTCATTAACAACTTCGGTAACTTCAATAGAAAGTCTTTTTCTCTCTTCTCTCAATTGATTAATTTCCTCTGAAGATGGTGATAATGCTAAAATCAGAGGGTAAATAGATTTATAAATATCCATACCGACTTCACCAATTCTGAAAGCCGAGTAAGTGGTAAAAACAAGTACTGCCCAATTTAAACAGAATAAAGTTAAGTAACCAGTCAATGAACTTGTAAAACTTGGCAAAATATCATAGCGGTAAGTTAAAAAAAGACCTAACGTTGAATAGATGAAATAACAAACTGGTGCAAAAAACAAAGCAATTAAAACTTTCCATGAGGCCAAAACATCAGTTGCATTAATTTTAACAACTGATTTAGCCAATGCTATCTTTTGTTTCTTTTTAGAAATGACTGAACAGGCAATGAAAATTGGAGAAAATAATATAGTACCAGGCAAACAGAAGATGGATAAGAATAACAAAGAGAGAATTCTTTGAATAAGTAAAACTAAAATCTTAAATTTAGAATACGTTCCTGCTTCTAACTGGTGATCCCTTAAACCGAACGTTCTCAATTTTTTATTATATTCAAGAACCGAGTCCTTAAGATGAATAATCCTTTCATTATCTTTAAATTTATTGTAACCGATAAGCAAATTCCTATTAATTTCAACCACAAGTGGCAATGGGGGACTTTTAAAGCGACCATAGGTATACAATCTTCTTGCCGCTTGAATAACTTGTAAAGTTTGGTAATCCGGAGCCTGGGTGGTAACAGCTTTCATTGCACTTTTAATTTCAGTCATCAAATTGTTTACAGCCTTTCTCGCATCTTGCTTATATTCTTTACCCATTTCAGGGGTGACGATAATTGGAGTTCCATACTCAACAACTGCTCTTGATCTAAATTTATGTGGATGAAAATAATTTAAACCACATGGAACAATCGTAATACTAGTGTCAGGATACTTGGCAACAGCTCCTAGAGCCATAATACCGACACCTGGCTTGAATTCCAGCAATTCTGGTCTATCATGAGAACCACCTTCAGGTGCAATGCCTATACTTGTACCACTTTTCAAGGCATCAAAAACATTATCAAACAATTTATGATTATCAATTTTTGGAGCAACTTTATATTTGGTACCTTTAATTAAAGCATCAATACCTGATTGTTTTTGCATTGGGGAGGCTAAAATCAATTTTGTATCACTGATAACCTCTGCAACTTTAATATTACCACCACTATTTGGAATACCCAACAAATATTTTGGAGCACAATCTTTTAAGAAGTTAGTTCCACTACCAACAATTGTTAATTGATCATCAGGATAATTTTCATATTTGATTGTACCACTTTTTGGTTGTAATAAATCTTGTGGTCTTTCGACAGGAATTGCACCCGACCATCTACTCCAGATGCCCATCCATTTACTACGATAAGAGGATGCAGCTTCGATCATAAAAACTTGTCTATTGGCAACTTTATGCGCCGCATGAATTGTAATTGCAGCATCTAGATACTGATTTGCATGAGGAGCCACAACCACCATAGTTGGACCACTAGCAGGGAAATTGAAAGAACCTCTGACAGAGACTTCTCTGAAGAATATTTCAACAATAGCTTGTAAAAACCAATCTAGAAATTCATAAACCAATTGAGTCATGATGGTGTTCGACTTAACAACAGGAACAGTTGTATTATGCTGTTTGTGAAGTGGTAATTTTCAATAGGGTTTTGCAAAGTGTTGTTAGCTTCCAACTCCCAGGTCCAAATCCCAGGTCCAAATCCCAGGTCCAAATCCCAGGTCATTCTACCCCAGACCCCAGCTCCCCCACAACTGGTTGATCTAAAATTCAAAATCCAGAATCCAGAATCCAGAAAGTTCGCCTTTCAGGCTGTGCATCACGAAAGACGAAAGGGGCGCTTGGCACCACTTTGCGTACTATACTATACTACAGCTACAAGCTACGAGCTACAAACCCTTTGACGCAGCTTGGCTCTATTGTATTGGTCGGATTATTCAATCACACTTTTCACATCATTGGCAACCACTCAGAATAAGAGACACTCAAATAAACTCAGCCAGAGTTGCACATTAACACACATTAGCTCTATTAACAACCATGAAACTACTGAACTCATTGGGAAGGAGTTTGTTGCTGGTGCTCATTGTTATACCTAACCTTGAAATACCATCTTCGGTGCATGCTGTTGATTTTAAATATGAGTCAGAAACTGCAGCAAATAAAGGTTTGATAGTTAAACCTAACCATTACGAAACGGAAGGAATATATAATCACATAGACGAATTTTTCATGCAAAATGGAGTTTCCACAATTGAAGAATTGCAAATTACAAATTTAGTTTTGACTTCTGATATTGAAGGTAATCTTAATGCCGTTAATAGAAAGACCGGTGAATTATTGTGGTCCCTAATTGGTGGACAACCTTTGGTAAATATAAAATCAGATTTAGATCAGACATCAAAGCATAAAACAACCCCAATTGCTTCGTCCGCTTCAACTGATGGTAGTTATAATTCAATAAAAAATGATAATGATAATGATAATAATAATAATGATAACCATCCATATACAAGTAATCGAAGGCACCACACATCATACAATTATAATATGAACAACAAAAGTTCAAACAATAAAAGACCAGATATAATTTGGATAGTAGAACCCTATGGTGATGGATCTCTTTATCATTTCATGGGACATGAAGGATTGGAAAAATTACCCATATCAATAAAGCAATTTGTACTGAATTCACCATTTTCGATAGATGACCAATTTGTCTATACAGGTAGTCGGGTATCAGGTATAGTTAAAGTAAATGCTAGAACGGGTGCAATTGTCGAATCTTTTGGCTTGGAAAATTTAGGAACATTTTCAACAGATAATGTAGATTCATATAGCAAAACAGATGGTGATATATCCAAAGAATCAATTTTGAATAGCGATGATACAACCTTTGAATTTGATGAACAATCTGATTATTACGGTTCTCATGATTATAATTTGGAAGAAAATGAAGTTGGCCCATTTATAACTTTAGGTAAAACGATTTATGATTTGACAATCCATTCCAAAAATAATACTTCCTGGAATATAACGTATGTCCAATGGGGTCCGAATAATTTACATAGTGCCTTGACCAATCAAAATTTCCACTCTCCGGATGATATTTTTATACAACCATTTTATGATAGCTCTCTACTAGCTTTAGATGTAGATACAAAATCAATTAAATGGGTTTCCAACTTACCCTACGTTACTGTGAATGTATTTGATATTTTTCATAATTCTCTATCAGATACAGAATACATAGTATTACCTCATCCTTTAGATCATGGTTCATCTTCAGTCCCTCCAGAAAACCAAGAGTCGACATACCTAGATAGAACAAAAGATGGCTCCTGGTATGCATTGGGTGAATTTCATTATCCTTCCTTAGTACGGTCAGCACCAATCGCTAAATATATCACAAATGAGAGATGGAGATTACCTTCGATATTAGCAAATGACGACCTTTTAGGTATCTCGATTTCCGGGGTTCATGATAGTTCTCTAAGGAAAAATTTCAAAGAAAGCAATAGTCATAATAACAATAACTTTAATAATAAACATTTGGCTGTCTATCAGTCTGCCACAGCAATGAGCATCCCAGAAAAATACAATCAAATAATTCATGGTAAATCTGAGTACTATTCAAATCAAAATACAGAAAATAGAAATCACAATGGTATTTCAGATAATCAAATTGAATCTCCAACATTAACTTTTAAAACATCATCACTTTCTCAACTAGTGTATAGGGCGGTGGAAAATGTATTTGTTGCCATGATTTGCCTTGCTATATTTTATATATTATCAAAAATTGGTTTATTAAAAGCGTTTAATGGTAACAAATCAACAAATGATCATATTGATCCAATTAAAACAGTAACGATTGAAACGGGTATATCGGAATCTCTGTTGTCTTCGGACGATAATGATTCATCAATTCAATCATTGGAAAATACCACGAAAGATAATATTGACTTTGATAACAATAATGAAGTTACTAAATCAATTGAAAGTGATAACTTGGAATCACAACATAATAAAGATGATTCTGAAGAAACGAATCGAAGGAAACGTAAAAGGGGGTCGCGTGGCGGTAAAAAAAACAAAAAGAAAGAAGTGATTGAAAATATACTCACTTCGAAGATCACAGGTCCAACCACTATTATAACAAGTATAAGTGAAGAAGACGAAAAGGTTATACCGGTTCCTTCTTCATCAGAATTGAAAATTACCGAAATAAGCAATAATCTTTCAATAACTGAAAATATTTTAGGTTTTGGTTCTCATGGTACTATTGTCTTCAAAGGATATTTTGAAAATAGACCGGTTGCTGTTAAACGGATGTTACTCGATTTTTATGATGTTGCATCTCATGAAATTCACCTTTTGCAAGAAAGTGACGATCACTCCAATGTTATTCGATACTTTTGCTCACAAGAGAAAAACAAATTTTTATATATTGCATTGGAATTATGTTCTGCCTCGTTGGAGGACCTTGTGGAAAAAAGGAAGAAAGATTTAGAAGTCAATATAGACACTAGAGAAATTTTGTACCAGATTGCCAATGGGGTTCGTCATTTGCACTCACTGAAAATTGTACATAGAGATATCAAACCGCAAAATATTTTGGTTGCATTATCTAAAAAGAATAAATTAATCAAAGAAAATGACGATTCAGTTAGATTTTTGATTTCAGATTTTGGATTATGTAAAAAGCTGGATGCTGATCAATCTTCGTTTAAAGGAACAACTGCCAATGCTGCAGGCACATCGGGTTGGAGGGCTCCTGAATTATTGTTGGATACATCACCTGCATATGCAGAACAAAGTTCTGTTAATAAAGTTAGATTAACGAGATCCGTTGATATTTTTTCTGCAGGTTGTGTTTTTTTCTACGTTTTAACGGGTGGTTATCATCCATTTGGTGATAGATACATTAGAGAAGGAAATATAATCAAAGGAGAATATGATCTTTCCAAACTAAATGACTTACCCGATTCTTACACCGTTAAAGATTTAGTTAATCTAATGATACAGAAAAATCCAATGTTGAGACCAGATATACGCGTCATAATGAAACATCCATATTTTTGGGGTGTTGATAAGAAATTGGAATTTTTACTTAAAGTATCAGATAGATTTGAAATTGAGAGAAGAGATCCGCCTTCCGCTTTACTATTAAAGTTGGAATCTATTTCTCTGAAAGTTTTAGGTCCCCAAGGTTGGTTCGAAAAATTCGATGATAACTTTATTGAAAATTTAGGAAAATATCGTA
The DNA here is from genome assembly GCA_030569635.1 of Pichia thaimueangensis. Lineage (NCBI taxonomy): Eukaryota > Fungi > Ascomycota > Pichiomycetes > Pichiales > Pichiaceae > Pichia > Pichia thaimueangensis. Next base: position 9,730 of record JAJMLM010000206.1, on the reverse strand, counting down.
AATACAATACACACAAATTAATGGATTTAATAAGAGCAATAAGGAATAAGTATCATCATTATCAAGATATACCAAAAGATTTGGCTTTGGAGATGGGACCATTACCGGATGGCTTTTACTTCTATTTTCAACGTAAATTTCCACGGTTATTACTGGAAGTTTATAAATTGATGGAACAGATTTTACATGATGATGACTTACTGAGTCAATTTTTCTAATTAATTATTTTTTTTTACGATTTCTCTGCATTGCATTTTATAGATTCAAATACATACGGTTTACATAACAATAAAATTGACTTTTTTGGTTGCACCGTTCAGCCTTGGTTCTATTTTTGATCTCTGATGCCCAAACACAATCTCTTTTTTCTTTCTCCGGGTTTAGGGCCTCATTGATATGTCTTTCTCTTTTTGTCACATCTATTTGGATTGCCTTCCTTTTAACAACCACGTATATTATAAATTGAAATTTTGGGAAGAAGGTTGGTGTGCAATTAATGCTTTACTAATATCAGTTATTGTGATTCATACCTGAGCCAATTTTTAATGCGCTTTGAAATATTCATTAAGAGGGCAGAATTTAAAACTTTAACAGGTGTTTCGATGCCAATTTTTCACTCCAGAACAATAACTATCATTAAGTGTCTGGACAATGTGGCTATCAATCACTTTTTAATTTCACTCGTAAGTTATGCAGGTGAGAAATTGATAAATTATCCGGAAGATAGAATAGAGAGGTATCTTGAATCTTATAATGGGATAAATTTCGGTAATTGGTTTATGTTTTGGTGAATATGTAAATGAATGATGAGTGTGGTCCTTTTGATGAGTTATTAATAAACCAAAAGTTTATGATCCTAATTTCATTTTCCCAATCATTCAGCTATGTTGTAAAACCTTCGTTCAATTATGGATTAGCGCTGGCAGTTTTGATGTTTGCTTATTTTTTTGTGCTCTGATTTAGTTTATTTTTAGGTCTTGACTTGACACATTGATATATTAATAATTATATCTTTTTTTACTCAGCGAGATATATAATATCGAATAATTTACTGGGCAGTATTATGAACAATCATTATGAGAGAGTAAAACGTAGACAGATGATTACAAACAAGTTTGTTTGCAAACACTTTTATTGGCTCACGGTTTAATTTTTAACACATTATATAGGTCATATCTTTTTTATCCAAAAGTTTTGGAACATTTTTTTTGATTGATAAGTAGCTTTTTAAATCACTTAGTTACCTTGTGTCTAAGCATATTGACAATAGCGAAGCTTGTCAAAGTACAAATTCTAGTAATTTTATCTTCGTTGACTGGTATTCCCCAGGAATCTCAAGGATATGCTAATAGTATTGTTCAGCTAGAAAATAAGAGCATTGAAATAAAAGATTAGAAGAATATGGAAGAAAGAAATTTGCAAGTAGATTCATTTCTTTCTTCAGGGGAGCCAATAATTACTGATATGGATTTTTTCAAAAGAAAAACATGGTACGCTTTCGTTTTAATATCTGATATAATCTTTACTGGGGCATATATTATGATATTTCTTTATTTACCGCTACTATTATTTTATTGGAACTACTGGTTTCTTTTGGAACTTAACATCTAAAAGCAAAAGACATATATATAACCACTGAACCTGTCTGCTTAGAATTATATATATATTGAGGTAAAAACAATAAATCGGTTTTTACTAGACATTGTAATGGAAAAAAATTGATGTTGAATTAATTATTTAAAATATAAAGCTGTTCTGAACTATTTTGTTATATTTTATTAAACCTAAAACCTACTCAGGCAAAATGCATGGATCATACGACAGCTTTGTTTTGAAGAGTAGGTTTATTCTTTCATCAATGAAATGATTGTTGGTGGTATTGAGCAACAAAAAGAGCATGATGTCTAGCTCAACAACTTAGATAGTTCTGCAAAATTCAGTTAAATTCAGTTTTACATACGACATTAAATAAATTTAACAAAACTAGCTTTTTTTTCAAAACTAAGTTTAAACAAGCTAAAAAAAGAATGGATTTTGAAATTAAATTATCACATTTCGCATTCAGCAGACATGTTACAACAATAATCTTGTCCATAGCTTTATGTTTCAGTGTCCCATTATTTTTGTTGTTTTGCTGCGCTAATCATAGGAGTTTAACTGTGTGGTAATAAATACAAAGTACTTATAACTTAAAAGCGTATATATGATTTATCTCCTTTACTTACTCATCAATTTCATTTGTTGAGATTAAAATGTAATTTCACCTTATAAAAGAGTTTACAATTATTTTATTGGTTAACAAAATTTGATAAACTTGTTCTATTACTAATTTATATAAAACACTATATATGCATATATTTAATCATGTTCTAATTTAAATTGGGATTCATACAGTACATTGTACACTCTGTATAGGACACAGAATACTGAATAGTGTGGGTTACATACAGATAAAATTATTCTGTTGAATTGAGACCAAAGTTAACACTTTAACTAATATGATAAATGAATAGTTGTACTTGGATTGCATATATATTTGGTTTTTCAATAACTGAAATTGAAATCATTAAGGTTTTATATATATTTAATTTCACAAGTAAGAAATGCAAACAGAAGACTAAAGTTACCAATTAGAGTTTAGTGAGAAAAGAACAATGTATTATTTCTCGATATTATTGGCAATTGGAATATTTGTTGTAGGTGAAGTTTCATTATCCATCCCGGTGTTTACATCGTTATATGTCGTTTTCTTTTTCCCTTCTAATTTTCAAAGCCACAAAATAGGTAAAGGTTATAATCTATATTTTTACTTAATATCTATTTTTATATGTGTGAATTTATGTATCTTATGTCTATATATACTAGATAAACACTTTAAAATATTCAATACTTTTGTATACAAAATGAAAATAGTCTTTTTTGTCTAATCTGCAGACTCTCAGTTCTAAGTCTTTTATTCATGTGCAACACAGAGCACAGCGCACAGCAAAAAGAAATTTCCCGATGCGGAAATATTGCGGCTGGCTGTGCGCTATATGAATGCTTATCGGTGACGCAAGTGAAAAATATGCAGCTTAAGAAAATAAGACTGCAAATTTGAGACCTAAGCATTGAAATTGAAATTTGTAGCGCGCTTTACATTTTACGCTTGATTTTCGAATCTGGAACCTGGAACCTGGAACCTGGAACCTGGAACCTGGAACATTGGATATTGGATATTGGATATTGGGTTCTGAGAGACACGCCCGGTGTTGCCTCTTGACAGGGGGATGGTTGATGGTGCACTGGGCTTGGTTAGGAGTTGCAATTGCACGCTGGTCTTCTTGCTACTTTCGCTTGCTATCTTTTATTGGAGTCAATTGAGTGCCGGTTTGCAAAACAAAACTATTGAAAAAATCAAGCAAAGATGCCTCTTTCCAAAAAACCAAGTAGAGAGGAAAAACGACTGGAAGAAGATAAGCAAAGAACCAAATATTGGAAAAAATGGGGGACTTATATATCTGAGAGATGTTGGGGTACTCCAAGAGAAGACTATACCGATGAAGGTGATGCATGGCAATTTGATTTTGAAACTGCTAAAAGTAGAGTTTTCCGTTGGAATGAACAAGGTATGGCCGGTGTTTGTGATTCTCATCAATTTTTAAATTTAACGATGGCCATGTGGAATGAAAATGACGATATTTTGAAAGAAAGTTTGTTTGGTTTACCAGGTGGTGCCTCGGGGAAAAGTGGTAATCATGGTGAAGACGTTAAAGAAATGTATTATTATTTAGATAATACTCCAACTCATTCTTATGCCAAATTTCTATACAAGTATCCAATTACTAAATTCCCATACAATCAATTATATGAAGAAAATTCAAAAAGGGGTAAACATGAGACAGAATATGAAATTACCGATACTGGTGTTTTTAAGGATAATAATTATTTTGATGTTTTCTTTGAAATGGCAAAAGATGATCAAGATCCCGATGAAATTTATTTTAGAATTACTGCTTATAATCGATCAAATGCCCCTGCTCCTTTACATTTGATTCCTCAATTGTTTTTCAGAAATACTTGGTCTTGGAATTTAGATTCCGAAAAGGACAAACCAAAACCTAATATGTATAAAGAAGCGGATAATGTTATCAAAGTTAATCATTATAAGTTGGGTGAAATGAGAGTTGTTTTTGCACCTGCACCTGGTTATGAGGGTTCTGAAAATGATATTGAACCAACTCTGTTATTCTGTGATAATGAAACTAATTTTAAAAAATTATACAATGTTGATAACAAATCAGATTATTGTAAAGATGGTTTCCATGATTTCATTGTTGATGAAATTAAAACAAGCATCAATTCCGAAAATTCAGGTACTAAGGCCTGTGCGTGGTTTGTTTTCGATGAAAATGGTGGTATCCCTCCAGGTGATTATGTTACAATTCGTTATAAGTTGACAAAAGATATGTCCAATGATAGTTTAGATCTTGACGAAGAATTATTGGATCGCATTATAAATGCTAGAATAAATGAAGCTGATGAATTTTATTGGAACGTTTCTCCATTACCAATTCCCCAAAATTTAAGAAATGTTCAAAGACAAGCTTATGCAGGTTTATTGTGGACAAAACAATTTTATCATTTTATCCATGATTATTGGTACAAAGGTGATCCCGATTCTGATTTACCACCTACTATTGGTAGAGCTAATCAAAGAAATAAAGAGTGGAAAAATTTATATAATGAAAACATCTTATCAATGCCAGATAATTTTGAATATCCTTTTTATTGCTCATGGGATACTGCATTTCATACTATTCCACTTGCAATGATTGACCCTGAATTTGCAAAATCTCAATTAGATTTGTTGACAAGTGATTATTATATGTCTCCACAGGGACAGGTTCCTGCTTATGAATGGAATTTCTCGGATACTAATCCCCCAGTCCAAGCTTGGGCAGCTTACAGAACCTACAAAATTGAAAAGAAAAATTGGGGTGTTGCTGATCGGCCATTTTTGGAAAAAGTATTTCAAAAATTAATGATAAATTTTACTTGGTGGGTAAATAGGAAAGATATTGATGGTAATGGGATTTTTGAAGGTGGTTTCTTAGGATTGGATAATATTAGCGTTTTTAACAGGTCTGAGCCTCCAAATGGTGTTCAATTATTACAATCAGATGCATCTGGGTGGATTGCATGGTATGCAGTAACAATGATGAATATTTCTTTAGAATTGGCGAAGGAAAATCCAGTTTATGAGGATGCTGCATGCAAATTTTTTGAACATTATTTATTAATTGCAGATGCAATGACGTTTTTAAATAAATCTGAAAAGAACTTGGATCCAACCCAAGATTCATTGTGGGATGATGAAGAACAATTTTTCTATGATAAGATTCAGTGGGGTGACGATAAGCAAAGTTCAGTGAAAGTTAGATCATTAGTTGGTTTGATTCCATTATTTGCAACCACTACTATTGAACCCGATGTTTTAAATAGATTTCCACTTTTTAGGAACAGATTGCAATGGTTAGTTAAAAATAAAAATTATTTATTCAAAAGACACATTGCTTCCATGGATGTGAAGGGTGATTGTGATAGATTGTTGCTTTCGTTGGTTAATAAAGATAGATTGGTGGCAATTCTTGGCAAATTATTTGATGAAGGTGAATTTTTATCTGCTTACGGTATCAGATCCCTTTCCAAATATCATGAAGAACATCCGGTTCATATGAATATTAATGGTCAAGATTATGGTGTGTCGTACTTACCAGGCGAATCTGATTCTGGTATGTTTGGGGGTAATTCCAATTGGAGAGGGCCAATTTGGTTCCCAATGAACTTTCTATTAATTGAATCACTTTTAAGATTTTATCTATATTATGGATCATCATTGAAAATTGAAGCTCCTGTTGGTAGTGGAGACTATTTAAATTTAGGTCAAGCAGCTGAAGAGATTCAACAAAGACTGATTCACATTTTCATGCCGGATAAAGATGGATATCGTGCATATTTGGGATCTCCATTTGATATGCCAGAAGATGAAAATGACATTGAGCTTACTGATGAACAAGTTGACTACAATGATACATTGGAAAAACTAAACAATGATGAATATTTCAAAGATTTAGTTAATTTTTATGAGTATTTTGATGGTGATACGGGTAGAGGTCTGGGTGCAAAATGGCAATGTGGGTGGACAGCATTGGTGGCACGTATGATTCAGGATGTGGGTGTTATCTGTAGAGAACCGAATACACCTGTTAGAAGAAAATCATTTTATGATTTACAGCAAATTCAAAATTACGAACCAAGGCCTGGGGCTTATCCACTTTTAAGTCGTCGGAAATCTGGTAAATCGCTATTAAATTTAGCAGCACAAAAATTAGAATTTGATGATGAGGATAAGGATTTACATTCACAACTTCCAGGACTAAGCAGATATACGTCCGTTAAATCTCTTTCTTCGGATTACTCTGGCAATGATGATTTTCTAAAATCTGTTAAAGAAGCTATGTCTAATTATACTATATCAGATGAAGTCAATCTAAATTCTGAAGAATATGAGGCTAAGTAAGGGGAATCTATTTTTGTTTTTTAATTATTTTTGAGTTTTATAATTTTTTGGAGATCTCTTAAGTTACTTTTAATTTTATCAGTTATTACAGTTAATTCGTAAAAAATATTTAGGAATGGTTTGTTAATGTTACTTTATAAAATTATAAAACAAACAGACACCAAGCGATATGGAAGAAATAAAAAAAACAGGTTAAAAAAAAAAGAATTAAAATAATAAAAGCAAAGAAACTATCCACTAAATTTACTATATAAAACCAAGAAAATTAGGATAATTAAAACAACAATAATACCATAAGTAATGAGTTTATTAGTTGCCATTCTTCTGGTCATTGATTTTAAAGTTCTTAATGATCTGTCAAGATAAGTATCGGCGTCACTCAATGTATCCCTGGCATTTAATATTTGATCTCGTTGAGATCTTAAATTATTTAAGATGGAACTACCAACAGATTCAGATTCTAATGCAGTCCTTGTAGCTTCTTCAATTCTTTGACTTGATCTTTCAATCGATGCATTTGTATTCAATAATTTCTGTCTTTGGTTAAAGTTTTCATCCAGTTCAGCATTTGAACCACCAAATAATTGACGTCTATCTTTATCATCCATTAAACTTTTTAAATCCTTCTTTAATTTATCTAAATCGTTACGGTACGTACGCACCTTTGCATTATAACCCGAGCGTTGATGAGTAGCTATTTGTTGGACCTCCAAATTCATAGAATCTAATAAATCATGGCAATCGTCAATTGCAGATTCGATTTGTTTCATGATGTCTATACGAAGATTCTCATCTTCTAATCCATACACTTGTTCCAACTTACCTTGCGCATCAGCAAAGGCAAGATTGAAATCTGCCTCGTATCCATCAAACAAATCCGACATTCTCTAGTTATCACCTATATTCAAAGTTAACTTTCTGTGTAAACGGCAACTTCCAACCCCGTATCTTCACGTCAATGGCGAAACAGACCCCTGTGATGATCAATATTCCATGTTCTATGTATCCCATGCCCCCCGCCAAGCACTGGAGACAGATTAATCATTAATCAGCGAGGGCGCCGGCTGCGGAAAAGCCGAGAGCCGAAAGCCGAGAGCCGGCGATTTGCAGAGTCGAAGAGTAGAGAGGAGCTCCACTTTCTATTTTCCATTAGCTGTGGGGGGTTGCACAGTTCCTTCTTTCCATAATAAATCTGGACAGACAGAATATAAGAGACAACACACGACAATGTTTGCAGTTGCGGGTATAGCAAGAACTGGACTAAGAATAGGGGGTAGAAGCAACAAGTTCTTATCAAATTTGAGCAGTTTTCCCAATTTGATAAATTTGAAAAAATTTGAAAAAATTCAACATGTTGAAAATCTGAAGAATCCCCAAATACAAGCACAAAAAAGAAACTTTCAGACGTCGACTATTGCATTTCACGGAAATCTTAAAAAGCTTAATCCGGGTGAAGAATTACATGTTACGTTCATATTGAAGGATGGAGAACAAAAAACTTTTGAAGTTGCAGAAGGTGATAATCTACTAGATATTGCACAAGCACACCATTTAGATGTCGAAGGTGCATGTGGTGGATCATGTGCGTGCTCTACATGTCATGTTATTGTTGATCCTGATTATTATGACTTAATTCCAGAACCTGATGATGATGAAAATGATATGTTAGATTTGGCTTATGGTTTGACCGAAACTTCAAGGTTGGGATGTCAAATCGTAATGACTCCGGAATTGGATGGAATTAGGGTCGCCTTACCTACAATGACTCGTAATTTGATGAACAAAGATATGAATTAACAATTACAAAAATCACAAATACCGGCCAAACTATAGTTGAACATCAATACATTCGTTATTTATTTTTTCTTGTCACATATAACCAGTATAATCAATTGCTACAATTGTTAGTAGAAGTATTTATCTTACATAAAATGTTGTTTATAACAAGAATATAATAGCATTATAATAATTTGTTACATTTTCCTGTTTTTTTGTCAAGAAAACAGAGAGATAAAATATAAAAGGTTAAAGAGAAATAACTAAATAATTACAACATTTATACACTAATCATTTTAAGGACTCTATCTGTCTGTTTAATTCAGAAAATTCATCCTTTTTAGCTTGTAAAAATGATTCTAATTGATTAACTTGTACTTCTATTGCACCAATGTTACTAATAACAGAATTCAAATCACTTGCACCGCCTTTATTACTTTTCATTTGTTTCACTTGTTCTTGTTTGTATTTTAAAAGTTGCTCAAATTCATATTTTAGTAGACCTGTTTTATTATCTTTGCCTTTATTATTTTTCTCATTTTCAACCCTCTTTAAAAGATTTTCTATATCTTCCAGTTCTCTTCTAAGTTTAACTTCTTCCCAGTCTGTTCCCTTTGTTTCTGAAAAATCGGTCCCATTTGATACTAATGGTTTGCCTGATGTTCCTAATTTACTGAGATAATCAGAAGCAAATGATTGCTTGTTCTCTGTATTGTCATTATCTGATTTTTCATTGATATTCAAATTTACCTGATGAGAGGAAGGGTCGTATTCTGGAATTTCTTTGGAAAATGTAGCCCGTAAAGATGGTGGTACAGATCTTGGTACTCTTTTGCCATTTGACCTTTGGTTTAAAATATGTAAAAATACAAGACATTGATCTTTATCTATGGTTTCTGATTGTTTTGGATTGACTATATTCCAGGCGTAACTAATATCTGTTTTCGGTACTTTTGCGAGAGTTTTATATAGACCATCCAATGAATTATAAGTTATTCTTCCATAATTATCACATGATGCATTATAAACATCCTCATATGATGATTTATCAGTTGGTGAAATATACCAATCAAAGTCTGAACTTAATGAATATTCATCATCCGTATCACTCTCACCTCCACTACCATTTGTATTGTTAACTTTAGAAGTTATTGCTTGATCGGCCTCGATTAGGTGACGTTTTGAACCTGGTATCAACCAATCGGGTAACTTATAAGGCACGTTCGAAGTATTACCATTGACCAGATCAAAGATCAATCTCATCGCAATACAAAATTCTTCAAAATCTAGCTCACCATCTACATCAATATCAGCTAAATCCCATATATTAGTCAATTGATTTTGGGATAAATGTGAATTTTTGAAAACTGGCTTTAATTTATCACCATTGAG